>JAMKYM010000509.1:0-143676 GCA_026541065.1 Canavalia ensiformis
AGTGATGCGAGTTTTCGCAACACTAAGTGCCTCTGTGGTTATTTGACTTTGTTAGCCAGGTAAATGTCACTTATTGTACATCATTTAAGGGTTTTTTCCCAGATAAACCGGTTACTTATTTGTTTATAATATAAGTGTAGGCATGGATTGTTGAGCATTTCCCACGGATTGGGGACGTGAGCCGAGGGATGACTTTACCGGATATGCCCGTGGCGATGTTGAAGATGCTACGCGGTTACGGGATGTGAGACCATATAGGGCGGCTCTTGATCGTCTGGTGGATGACATCATTTGGACACCATATGATGAGTTCGAGAGGTCATCGACCTTTCGACGCCACTTGGTATAGAGGTTTGATTAGATGTGGTGATTTGGTCTACCCTCATTCACCTGATAGAGTGCTGCGTCAGTTTGGGCATGTTCAGGGGATCCCCATGCCTACTGTTGATAGCTTGGGTATGGTTGGAAGTCCTCAGTCCATTGATGATAGTTTTTTAAACTATGAACTATCATTGTAGGTGCGAGACGAGTTAGAGGTTCATTGCTACCACTCGGGCAATGTTGTTGCGTACATGGAGTGGTTTCGCAGGATCTCCCACCCATACCTTTTACCCAGTAGTTGTGTGGGTGAGGGTGAACCTGAACATCCTGTTGTGGTCACAGAGGCTAGCCAATCTCATGCAATGGAAGAAGTTTCACTTTCTACCCAGGTAATCCATTTGTTTATTTGAAAAATCATGTTGTAGATGATATTGTTACTAATATAATTTATTTTTCAGGATCGTTTTGATAGAATAGTTGAACTACTAGAAGGCATCATTGCTTCAGGAAGACTCCCGGATGATTCATCGTGAGTTTGATATGGCACGCTGTGCTTTGAACATAGCACGTGTTGGAGGTCGTGGTAATGTTCTTACCTACCAGCGGAGGAAGAGGAGTCATCCAAGCAGTTGATGTCATATATTAGGGATTTATGATTGATCTTTGTATATATCACAGTTTTGAACACTATATGTATTTGATAAATGATGATTTTTATATTGTATATTGCTTTTGTATATAGCTTTTGAACTGATGAAAAACAAGGAAATGATTAGCAGGTTACTGTTCACTTTTAGCAGTGTATGATTTTGAACTGATGAAAAACAGGGAAATGATTAGCAGGTTACTGTTCATTTTTAGACTTGTATGATTTTGAATTGATCAAAAACAGGGAAATGATAAGCAGGTTACTATCCATGTGATTTGTATGATTTTGAATTCAACAAAATTTTGAACTGATAAGCAGGGTCTATTCATATCAAACAATGTCAAGAATCAACATTAGAAAGGATATTACAACTAATCTTTGTGATGGATCTTGACATTATCAACATTGTTTTTAAATAATGAACTAAATAAATCCATCCGACTAATATATGGCCACTCCCACATCCGAGCATTGTCATCACAATATTTATGCCATTGCAAAGCAAAGTTGAGGACTGAGCTCCATCTACCATAAAAACCTGCAATGATAATATACATTAGATCAATGTAAATATAAATAACTTTCAGTTAAATAATAATAGATAGGTGGATGAATACCTGTACAAAATGACAACCATTAACAAATCCGATGCAAATAATACGATGGTTCATCAATTGTGGTGGTTCACTTCTGAGCGGGAAAAATGTCATTGATCCGTGAATGGAAATATGAATAAGTATGACATTATACCTAGACGCAATTACATAACCCATATCAGGAATCGTCATCCATTTATCAGGTGAAACCATTTTTTCATTCCCAACAAACAAAGAAGTTTTTAACTGTATGTATCTTTCTTCACTACCAAACAGATTCACATACACATGACGATACTGACCAAGCTCCCGAATTAAATCAAGTCGAACTTGAGCCCAAGACTCTTCACCTTTTCCCAGCAATGCAGCAATTGCACGATATCCACAGTTTCCATCAGCTTCAACATCAACAATGCGTTCAATATAGTTATGTAACTGAACAGGAAACAAGTCTAGCATAGGTATAACATTTTTCTTCTTGTTGTTGCGACGTTAACATCGATGATGAGACAAACAATTGATGAGCTATCATGATTTAATACAAACCATCAACATATTCAAAGAAGGATGGTTCACGTTTGGTTGATCATTCCATCTGCAATGCCTTACCTTTTGATTGCACCTTTGTTCTTACCTTATCAGGAGGTGGACACATTGAAGTTGTATCGGGGAATGCTAACTCATGAAGTTTATTCTTTAGTGTTATCTTTCCACAAACATCAAGCTTTGAGAATCGTTTCTGCAAGGCTTCAAATTCTGGTTGCAACGACAAATCACCCCATTGCTCTGTCATTCCTTGATCAGCAAATGTCAATATCTTCCAATGACGATGAACTGACTCCAATGGTACAAAATTACCCATCACACTATACCTTGCTAACTCGCATGCACAAGGTAATCCATGTGTACTTCTAAGACTGCACCCACAAGTTATACTGTCAATACCTACAATTTTTACCCGCTCATATTCGTTAGCAATGTGGGCTAAAGCATTATTTGATACAAAGCCTCGTAGCTTGGCATAAAACCCTTTGCTGAATCTATGCTCAACAATGATCATGCTTCTTTCAAATGACGCCTTTATGTCACTATGTTGCAGTATTATCATATTATTCATTGCATCCCAGCATGAACACAAGTCACCTCTACTATCTTGAAGCAACCTCTTTAACCTTGCATGTGCACTTTCAACCCTGAAAAGGAATAAGATACAAGTCATGAGCCTTTTATATCATACAAAAATCGTTTTGAAAAATTTATTTTAATAATAAAGATACCTGTTTGTGGTTGTATTTCCAAGATGCATCACCCTATCAATCCAGTAACTCACAAATCTTTCCTTGTAAGGATTTAACCAAGTTCTATTCACATAATCCAAAAAAATAGGGAATTTTGAACACTTAGTTTCGAATTTAAGAAAACGCTCTTCATATTCAATTTTCAGTCATCTAATCCATCGTAATAACCCATGCATCCATTACACAATCCCATTCATCCACTGGAGATACTAGTAACTTGCACTTTGACTTCACATTTTTAGAAACATGAAATTGACAAAGCAAGTATGTTGCAGATGGAAACACTGTTTCAACAGCATTCATTAAGGCGATATTTCTATCTGTCACAATCACTTGGGGTACTAATTCATCTCTGAGAAACAAACCTCTAACTTTTTCTAATGCCCAGGTGAAATTATCTTCTCGTTCAGATTCCAAATAAGCAAAACCCACAGAAAATGTCAACTCTGTCGAGGTTACTCCAACAATCTCAAGTAATGGCAACCGATATTTGTTTGTTTTATATGTGGTGTCAATGATCAATACAATATGGAATGCATTCAACAATTTAATGCCATCTGGATGTGTCCAAAAAATATCTCGAACAACATTAGACGTTTCAGTCCTTCTATACCAATACACATATTTGTCATGTTCCATTAATTTCATCAAGTGTTGGAGTTCCGTTCGAGGACCCCTTTCTGATTTTCGATATTTATGGCGAGCATTATAGATCTGCTTGATGTTAGTCACATTATGATCATCATGACCTCTTAATGTCAACAAAATATTCTTCGGCTTAACCATATTCTTTGTCATATCACCTAGTAAAGACTTCTCTTCACCACTTAGTCTACCAGCATATGCATGACCTTCTAATGTTTCGGCTACATCATGGTTGTGAAACCCACATACAACATTAAGCTTCCACCCTTCACCACTTTTTAATGGTCTTCCTCTTAATCTAAAGGGACACTCACATTTTCTTGTTCCACTCACCTTCCGCGCTAATTCATTCTTGTATTGTCTATATTTTCCACTTCTTTCACAACCTAATATTAACATTGTTTTCCTCATTCAATTCCACCACATCACAGATCTAATAATAACCACAACAAATCCATGAGCTTTACCCTCTAGTCCAATTTATTAAATCATCACGTGAAGGAAAAACCTAATTATAACATACAAACAACCAAATATTACTAAATCATATACAACATAACAATTAAACTTTTCAATCTAAAAAGCATTTACCATATCAGTCAAGAATGCGTTCGTATAATCACCATTGTTCTCTATCAGAGCCAACTTATTTTTTTCAACACTTAACTTATTCTGAGATAACACAAGCCAAAATTAAATCACGTTACACACTTTTATATAAATCAAAAAATAAAAAACAATTTCTCCAAAACTAATATTACTACATCATCGTCCTCTAGAGAAATTGGCATGTCCACTTCATCTGAAACATGGTTCGTCGACCTCACCGAATCTTGCATAATTATCTCTGCATAAAAAAAAAGGAGCAAAAATATCACATATCATATACCATAAGCATTTAATTTTTTAACCTTTTTATTTAGTTAATTTAATTAACCTTCCGCAAATTAGTTTGCGGAATATAAAAATTACATTCCGCAAATTAATTTACGGAATACACTTTTGTATTCCGCAAATTAGTTTGCGGAATGAAATTTTTTTATTATTCCGCAAAATTAGTTTGCGGAAGCAAAAAATTACATTCCGCAAATTAGTTTGCGGAATACATAAATGTATTCCGTAAATTAATTTGCGGAATGTAATTTTGTACTATTCCGCAAATTAGTTTACGGAAGACAAAAAATTACATTCCGCAAATTAATTTGCGGAATGTAATATTTTGTCTTCCGTAAACTAATTTGCAGAAAACAAAATTAACATTCAAGTAAATTAATTTGCGGAATACATTTATGTATTCCGCAAACTAATTTACGGAAGGTATTTAACATTCCGCAAACTAATATGCGGAACGTAAACTGCAGCAGCTCACCTTCGTCTTCTCCGACGCTTCTCCGGCACTTCTCCGACGGTTTTCAGCTCACTTCCTCGTCCAACAAAGAACATCAGCTCAACTTACACTCAATTAACAAATTTTCGTTGGAGTTTTATCAATTCAACAAATGTAATGAAGAGGAAAATGAGATTGAAAAACGAAGAAGGGATGCTGTGCTGATAACATTTACACCGAGGGGTAATCTTGACATTTCACCAGCAGGGGGGTGCAAAAAGAAATTCAGGGGGGTGCAAAAAGCAATGCCCAAACAATTTTGAAAGGGTTGCATCGGGTGATTTCATATGGTCCATATGGTAATCGAACTAACTGTATTTACCTAATTATAATTATATATAATATATTTTTTATATATTTTTATTAAAAGAGAGGATTGGATGAGTGGCATTAGAAACAAAAAATCCCAAACCAATAAGATTTTTAAAAAAAAATATGGTTTAGAGAGTGTAATCCCTTGCGTTATTTAGTCATTTGTGATTTTGCATCTTTATGCTCTCCTATTCTCTCTCTCAAATTTGGAGTCTTGACCCTTCCTTAGTTGTGCTTTTCGAGTGCTTCTCCAGTCTCAGCTATTACTAGGGATAGTGTAAATCTCTTTCCACCATCCAAACATTATCATACTCTTTATGAGTTTGTGTGTCTTTCCTCTCGTTGCTCTTATTTCTTAACTTCCCTTCTTCTTTCTTCTTTTAGGATTTTGATTTTGTGGTTAGGATTTTTTTAGTGTTTGGTCAATATATTCCTTTCCCTTACACTCTAATGTTCCAACCTAAGATATCTCCTTTTCCTAAGATATCTCCATTATATGCGAGCCTAGAAGTTGAAACGATGAACAACATACGTTGGTGAAGCTTAAAATACAAAAATATAAAGCTAATCCGAAACATTTTTAACGTGCATTTTGTTAAACTTTTTATTTAATGTATTTTAATTTTATGGTTTGTTGGTCGTGACTAGTTTTTGTTCTTTGTTTTCCACGATAAAGGTAACCTTAAAACCTAAAATACAAAGACACAAAGGTAATTTAAAACCTTTTCATTCAGGGTTTGTTAAATATTTTATTTTATAATTTTTTTAATTTGGGGTTTCTTAATTTTAGGATTTGTTGGCGGTAACTGATTTTTGTTCTTTGTTCACCACAATGAAGATATTTGTTTGTGTTAGTAATATTTTCCCCTATCCTTCAATTCAGTATGTCCCTAATCAAAGTAATAGTTATGCACAAATCTCCCTTTCTTCTTCTTGTCTGATTTCTTGGATATTTGGTTGGTTTAGATAATTAATTTTTATTCTTAGCCCTTATCTACTTATCTGATATTTGGATGCTCGGTTGGCTGAGATATTTGAGTAATTCTTTTCCCCTCTCTTCCTCTTCTCTAAAATCGGGGATGCTTTGACAGAGATATCTCTATCTTTGTTTGCCTCTATAATTATCTCCTAACTGAGATATTTCTATAATTATTTTCTCCTCTCTTATTCTCTGGCTGCACAATATATGTGCTTTCTTATTTGATATGCGAGATGCTTGGCTTAGTTTGTTAAGATAATTTTTTACTTCTTTGCCTATTTCTTCTTCTTTGATACCTAGGATGATTTGACTCAGATATCTAGATTTGTTTGACCCTATCTATGATGATGGTAACTACCTCCGAACTGAGATAGTTTTGTAATTATTTTTCCTCTCTTGTTTTATAGCTACACAATTTATGTGCTTTATTATTTGATATTTGGGATTCTTGTCTTGGTTGGCTAAGATAATGATAGAGATCCAATTAGCCTATCTAAAGACTTCTTGTATGAAATTTTGGGGTTTGATTCGAGGATGAATCCCTTTCAATAAATAGAGAATGATAGAGATTCAATCCTACTTAAAGACTCGCTATATACACTTTTGGTTCAAATCCAAGAAGAGACAAAAAAATTCTAATATTACTTGTACAAGTTCAAACAATTAAAAATCCAAGATGAGAATACAACATAAAGAGTTATCATAATCAAATATTTGAATTTATTTTATATAAATCTACTTAAGATTTGTAATTGATTTGCTTTAAATTATCTTAGGATTTCATATTGATTTGCGAGTAATTTATTTTAATTATTCACAAATCAAATTAAGATTTTAAATTTATTTTCAATTTAATTAGGATTTCTTTAGGATTTGTTATTTGTTTTTATTGGTAGATTTTCTTTCAATTTAGGGAAATTAGATTTGTATATATTGTGGATTGGTTCTTCTAGCAGGTCAGGGTAAGGGTCACGTTCCTTTTGATAACTTCAATGCTCTTCGGAAGGTTGAGGTTTGTATCAGGTTCCTTTATCTCATCATATCCTGATTCTCAAGACGTTCCATTATCGTTTCCACATTCTGATTGATTCACGTAGGGTGAATGATATCAGATAATATTTTACTTCTTTACCCCTTGTCTTCTTTTCTAATATCTAGGATGCTTTGGCTGAGATATTTTTGAAATTTTTTTTACTGTCTTCCTCTTTGGGTGCATATTATGTGAGCTTTACTATTTGATATGTAGGATTCTTTGAATGAGATATCTTTGAAATTTTGTTGTTGTCTTCTTCTTTGGTTTCACATTTTGGGAAATTTAATATTTGATATCTGGGATGCCTTAGTTGAGATATCTATGAAATTTTTTGTTTATCCCTATATGTGAAATTTCTTCTTTGTCCCTATCTATGATAATGTTAGCTAGCTCCTAACTGAGATAATTCTTGTAATTCCTTCACACCACTCTTGCAATTCTGTATGCACAACCTCTATGTATTCTTTGATGTATGTTTATACAATGATGAATGAAGTTCAATGGGTTTATATGGACTTGAGTTTTAGGTTTTAGTCTTCGGTTGAGTTAGCCATAGGGTTGCTCAGACATAAAAGCCTTAGTTAATAGTCAAATAGGCTAGTTGTTGACTTCAATTTCTCCATTCTAATAGTATAGAGAAATTCAATCAACAACTTCAAGCCTCCAATACCTAATAGTCATCTCCATTAGACAATGAGGAGGTTGTACCAAGTACTACTCCATCAATCGCAGTAGATTCAAATCCTATATATCCTATTCCTAAAGTTGTTAGGAAAAGGAAATTAAATTCCAATGGACCGTAGACAACATCACATGTATGGAACCATTTTAATATATTACCTATTGCTAAAGGTAGCATGCCTGAAACAACTTGTAATTATTTGCAATAAGACATTTTTCTGTCATCCTAAAATTTATGGCACCTCAAGCATGTCTTTGCATTTAATTCATTATCCCAAATACACTCATGCATTGAATAGTGATCCTAAATAAAAAAGAAATATATTGAGTTTTGGGGTTGGAAAAATAGAGAAGGTAGTCAAATTCAAGTTGAGTTAAGGGTTTAATGTAGAAACCTGTAGAAAATCATTTGCCATGTTTGTAATTATGGATGAATAACCATTTAGGATTGTGGAAGGAAAAGGATTCAAGTTATTATGTAAAAAATTGAATCACAATTTTATCCTCCTTCTAAACATACCCTAACCTTATATTATTTTTGGCTATATTCAGATGAAAAAAATCAAATTGAAAGCATGCTTTAGGTTAAACACAAGTAGAATTTCCCTCGTCTCTAATTTCTGGATATCTGTCCAAAATTTAAACTACCTTACCTTGACTGCTCACTTCATTGACAATGAATGGATGTACCAAAAAAAATTTCTCCATTGTTTCCATCAATAAGGGTGAGACTATAACAAGCAAGTAGAGGACGCTTTAGAAGAATGAGGTATCAGAAATGTGTTTATCATAACCGGTTATAATGCACCTTCTAATAATGTTGCTATTTCATATTTGAAAACAAGGATGAAATTTTTTAATGCACTTCTCCTAAATGATGATTTTTTTTTCATATGAGATCTTATGAACATATTTTGAATTTAGTAGTTAGTGATGGGTTGAAAGACATGAACTCTTTCATAGTAAGCATAAGAACTGATAGTAGATATGTAAGGTCATCTCTCCAAAGGGTTGCCAAATTCAAAGAGTCTATAGCATACTCTAAAATTTATTGCAAGAAGCTTGTTTGTTTAGATGTCCCAACTAGATGGAATTCTACCTACCATCTACTAGAGACTATTGAGAAATATCAAGTTATCTTTAATATGTTGGACTTTGAGGATCCAAATTTTAGGGAGCACTTTGGGTCAACTTCTACTCTTTACTCTTTTGATGGGAAAAATGCAAGGGTTGTTTTAGAATTTTTAAAATATTCTATGATGTACCTAAAATTTTTTCTACTTTAACTAATGTGATAATACATGATGCTTTTCATCAACTTGCTTTGATTTATTGAGTTAAATGTTGCATCAATGAACTTAAATACAATTTTAGCATCAATGAGTTATAAGATGGAAAAAAAGTATGACAAATATTAGGGCTAGATGATTCATATAAATCAACTTCTATATTTTGGAGTCATACTAGATCCTAGATTTAAATATCAATATGTAGATTGGTTATGTACTAATCTAACCCAGATGGAAGGGTTGAATTATCTTTTTTGGTGAAACACAATCTTTTTAGATTGTATCAATTTTATGCTTTTGCCCATGAGCAGCAAAATCAAGTTGCCCAATCCATCCAAATTTCATCTCAAAGGATTTCATTTAAAATCTCTAATGTTGAAATAACCTTTAATACTACAAGAGCTAATTACTTTAGAAAATATTTGCAAGAAAAAAATTTTATAAATGAAAAAAATAAACTTGAAAGATATTTTGTTGAGTTTTGCATAGACAATAATGAAAAATTTGATCTACTTTAATGGTGGAAATATAATTCAACTCGTTTCCCAATATTGTAATCTATGGCCAGGGATGTCTTGGCCACTCCCATTTTAACTATGACATCCAAAAGTGCATTTAGCACTGGGGATAGAATGTTAGATATAATCAAAAGTCTCCTTTCTCTTGAAATGACAGAAGCATTGATCTACACTTAAAATTAGTTAAGATATTTTTTTTTCCAATTTAAGGATTTTATGATTGTGGAGGATTTTGAAATTTTGAAAAATGTTTAAGAGATAATTATTTGTTTAACTTTTATAAATATGTTCCCTTTATACTTTA
Source organism: Canavalia ensiformis (assembly GCA_026541065.1). NCBI lineage: Eukaryota > Viridiplantae > Streptophyta > Magnoliopsida > Fabales > Fabaceae > Canavalia > Canavalia ensiformis. Next base: position 10,013 of record JAMKYM010000509.1, read on the forward strand.
ATATATATGATGTTAATTATTTTCATTCTTTAATTGTCAATAAAAAATATGAATTATGGAAGGAAGTTCTAATGCTACATTTACTAGGTCATCACCTAGAATTAGAGATCATGTTGAGTCTCAACCAATGTATATTAGCTAACATAAAAATGTAAAACTTTATAATTAGTAATATTTATATTTTAATATGTTGACCTTGTAATAAATTTTATTTTAACTTCAAATATTATGAATCTTAACTTTCTGAAATCTCTAATATTGTTATATTTGAAATCATTAGTGACCCAATGATCCTATGCTATTAATTATGATATTTTTTTCTACCACTAATATAAGTACTCTTAGTCTTTATAGAATCTTAGTCCAAGTGAATTACTGCTTCTATTTTTTCTGTTAATACTGAAAGACTTTTTTTTATTATTTCTATGAGACTTTAGATTGTATTGGTGGATACATAATGCTAACAACATTGAAAAATATGGGCATTTCAACCTGGACAATGAGAAAGTTGTTTATGAACTTTGAATTAATTTTTTAATTATGTAATTTGATGAGTTTTTGTTTTTGTACATCTGGTGCTCTAAGATACATTATGGCTATTGAAGAATGCTTGAAATGGATACCTAGATAATATGTTATTTTATTGTAATTTGTAAATATTTAACAATATTTGTGTAATTTATTTTTAGTAATTTTAAAATTTTGGATTAGGATTGAGTAATGTATATTGGGTGACATAACCTCAATTAAAGAAGTACTATGCATACTAGACAAAATTAGTAGCATGCTTTCTATGCTCAAAAATAGAATTGCAACATGAAATTATACAATTATATCAAATTCAGTTTGTAGATTTTTATTGCAATCTTTTAAATTTTGAAGTTAAATTTTTAATTTGAAAAAATAGATAATTTTTCCTTTTTTAATATAAGATACTATTTCAAGTTTGTGAGATAAAATTGTTAATATGAATACTAACTGTTATGTTACCATTAAAAATTAAACAAAAAATTTATTTTGACAAAAAAATACGAAGCCCAACAATTGAGATCAAATTGAAATTATTCAACCAACAAACTCGTAACCTGCCATCCTATAACTTGATATAATTTGACCATGATTTTGGACGAAAATAGGCCACCCTTTATACACCTTCAATTTATAGTAGTTTTTTTAATCTACATAATACCCAAACTTAGTTAAAATTGGTTCAAAAGAAAGTTGGAAATTTTTTAGATTTATTACCTTTGTATCGTTTAAAGTCAATATTTGAATTTATAGATCTCATATTTAAGTCAATATTTGAATTTATAGATCTCATATTTAAGTGAGATGAAAGATAAATAAAATCTAAAAATTCTAGGGCTACAATTTTTATAAAAAAGTTGTGGCCAAATTCATCTATGAAGTGGGTAAAAAATGCATAGAAAAGCAAATGACAAGAATTAGTACAACCTGAATCTGAGTTGAGTGTAATCAAAGGTCATTTGTTTTTATCCAACACAATATTTTTATATAAATAGAACCTAAGTTTTCAATTTTAAGGATAGCTTCATTCTTGTTTATTTTAGGTTTAGCCTTTTTTTTTTTTTTTTTAGAACATGATTAGAGTTAACGCTTTAGTGCATAAAATCAAGAAAGATTATGCATATGGATTGGCTTGACTTCATTTTCGGATGAACAATTACTTTCTTTATTAGGTTTGATCCATCCTTTTTATCTTAATAATATAATAACTCTATATTTATGAATTTGGTCGTGTTCTTCAATTACTATAATTTGTAACTAAATTTATGAACTAGAATTTTGGCAAAACTCTTTGGGATTAATAATGTAACTATTTTTTTTATCTTAATTAGGCATGTATGTTTGTTGTAATTTTTATTTGTCTATCATCATATTCAATTCAAAACTAATAAAATAGGATTTCGATAAGGTTTAGTTAGGATTTAAACTGAGATGAAAATTCTAATTAATCTATTCTTAAGGTTATAAGTTGAATTTAAATATAAATTAATTTGTTAGAATTGTTGTTATTTGATTAAAAAACTTAAACCAAACATAAAATTCTTATTTAGTTAACTAAAAAAAAAATTAATTAAATAGATCAGTAATTGATCAAAGCTTACCCTATGGAAGATTAACGAGTAACCCCAACGACTAGAGGGAATTAGTTAGAGCTTACACCAAATAGGTAAGACTAGCCAATAAATCAATATGGTAAATATTTAGTTAAAAATTTAGTTAGAAAGTTAGTTGAATTAGTTAATGACAGTTAAGAATTAGTTAGAGAAAAAAGAAAAAAAATGAAAGAAAATAATAAAAAATAAATAAAAAAGAGAAAAATTACAAAACAAAAGACGGAAGCTTCTTCATTTCTAGAAAAACTTTTCCTGTCTTTTTTCCCTTTCTTTTTTTAAAATTTTATCTATAAATAGGGACTTTCATTTAGTTCAAGGGAGGATTCTTCACTTTTAAAAAATTTTCAGAATTTCTAAGGAGGGAGAGAGAGGAGCACTTTGAGTCATTGAAGGGGGATTTTTAGATTTTTTCTAAAAGGAGCACCAAAGAGACTCTTGAATTCTACATCCAATTGAGCACCTCCTTGACCTCCATGGAACCAGTTATTCATCACCTTCCAAGATGCTATCAAGTGGCATTCAAGAACATCAATGGAGGTTAGATCTTGCTTCTATTTCGTTTAATTTTCTTGCGTCTTCTCGGATTTCCGAGTTCATCTTCGTCTCTATTTGCAGTTTTCATTTTTAATCGGTCAAATAATCTCCGATTTCAATGATTTTTGTTGCGTTCTCTTTGTCTTTCTCTCTAGTTTCTGGAATAATATTATTTGTCTAATTTGGATCTGAAATGAAGTCTCTATGAGCTGATTACTGAAGGATGTTCGTCCTGATGCGCAAATGAACTTAGCTTGTTTGATTTGTGCATACCTTGCTCATTTCTGGTCTGATTTTTGTCAAATTTATTTTGTTTGATTCCTATGATCCATATCTTTCAATTTTTTAGTTTTAATTTTTTATATCTACCAAAAAATATTTTCTAAAAATTCTGAGATTTGCATTCAAATTTTGGCGCCAAATTTTCGAGTTCATCTTCGTCTCTGTTTTTCGTTTTCACTTTCGATCGGTCAAACGATCTCCGATCTTTGTCTTTCTCTTTAGTTTTTTGAATGATATTATTTGTCTAATTTGGATCTGAAATGAAGTTTTTATGGCCGAATTACTGAATCATGTTCGTCCTGGTGCGCAAATGAACCTAGCTTATTTGATTTGTGCATAACTTGCTCATTTCTGGTCTGATTTTTGTCAAACTTGTTTTGTTTGATTCCTATGATTCATATATTTCAATTGATAAGTTTTAATTTTTTAGATCTCTGGAAAAATATTTTTGAAAAATTCTGAGATTTGAATTCAAATTTTGGCGCCAAAATCTCTTATGTCTTTGAAGTTCTTTTGTAGATCTTGTTCTTTTAACCTTGTTTAGGTATTATTTTTCATGTGTTGATCCTTCTATATGTATTTATTTTTGATTTGTTTGTGTTTTTATGTCCTCCTTTGAAAAAAAATTCCTAAGAATGCATGATCATGTGCATGCATCCTATATGCTCAGTCTAGATTAAGTCATTAAACCTAAAGAGTTAAGTGTATGGTTGAATCAAATAAAAAAACACTTAATTCTTACCTTTGAACCTTTTGACCTAAGCTGGATTTGAGACAATTGAATAAGGAACATCAATGGAGGTTAGATCTAACTTTTATTCCGCTTAATTTTCTTGGTTCTTCTCGGATTTTCGAGTTCATCTTCATCTCTATTTTCAATTTCTCCTCAACTATGCAACGGATTCTAATGCGAGCAAGTAGCGTTCTCTACTGCTTCGTGTTCTAATTCGTGCAAATTCAAACACAGCTTACGACGGTTTGGATTATGCAAGCATGTCTGTTTTCAAAATTCATTCTTTTTTCAAAAACGTCTGTTTTAAGTTTTCCTCAATCGTGTAACGGATTCTAATGTAAGCAAGTAGCATTCTCTACTGCTTTGTGTTCTAATTCATGCAAATTGAAATACGGCTTACGACGGTTTGAATTTTGCAAGCACATCCGTTTCCAAATTCATCGTTTTTTCTAAAAACCAAATGTTGGTTTTAAAAGTTTTACTTAAGATTACTCTTTTCTCCTCCAAGAGATCAAGTCTCTCCACCAGAACTACGTAGCCTTGAGTTTCCCATTGCACCAGGGAATACGTAGGAGCAGGATCAAGTCTTGTCGGGTTATTTTCTATAAACCTATTTATTTTCTATTCTATTTTAAAGGATCAAGCAGTTTTCAAAATATCACACACTCAGTTTAAGGGTACCGTTCTTTGGAACGGGTGAGTAGGGTGCCTAATACCTTCCTTGCTCGTAACCGACTCCCGAACCTAGATTTCTTCCTCAAGTTAGGGTTTTTCCAAATGTTTTCCCTTAAAATAAAATTTGGTGGCGGCTCCACAATCCAAAAATATTCTTTTTAAAATTTGTAGTGAGTCCGTCGTCTCGTTGTAATTGCGGTTACGACACTAAACATCTTAGAAAAAACCAATAACTATACATTCTATTGGACAATAATTCGGGATCTCAAATACTCCTTTGTTACTTGAGAATAGGATACAATTACTTTCTTCAAATATGTTAACATCAACGTGCATTAAATTTTGATCTCCACATGTAAGAAGCTATGGTAGGAGGGTTACAATGTAAGAGGTGGTTAGTGACTAGGTATGTATTAGTTAATACTTGAACCCATAATTGATCTCTCTCATATGTAATACTCCGTGTTAACTCCTCTATCAAAGATATATTATTTAGGTATTCCTTCCAAACATTGATTCCGCTCAAACATCATGGTTTTTCCATCACCTTCTAATTAACAAGACTCTAGTTGTTTCCTTCTATCTTTTCTCTAATAAACCCTCTAAAACATGGTGTCACTAGCATCACATATAGATTTTGGAATGCACAAGGCTTTTATATGATAACTTTTATCAATGTGATAGTGAAATTAGCTAAATAATTACACTTTCTATATTTAGAGTTTGTCCTTCCATCTACTTAATCTCAAATTCATTTTATCTAAGATAAAGTTAAAATCTTTGTTATGAACCTTTCCTGTAGCAATGGGAAGCCAAGGAACTTATCCAAATTTCTAGTTCTCTGTGTAAAGGATTTGTTTGTAAATTGTAAAGTTTAATTTTTTATACATTCTTGAAGAGGAGGAATATAATTTTTTAAAAATTTAATTTAAGCCCTAATGCACAAAAAAGGTGTCAAATATCAACTTAACCAACTTAACTTGGTAAACTTACCCTTGATTAGCAGAAGGTAATCATAAAAAAATAATAAATGGGATATGGAAGGCCCATTCTTGCTTAATTTCACTAGTTTCCACATATTTTCCTCCAAGTTTTTTAGTAGTAAGATGGATTTTTACCTAATTAATACTATTATTAAAAGAATTTACTTAAATAATGTTGTTATAAGAGTGATTATCTATTTGGTGTGAGAAGCATCAAATTTTTCTACTATAATTTTTCTTCATTCTAATCCAAATGCATCTAATTTTGATTTTGGTTTATGCAGAGACTCTAGGCTTTTAATGAATCTACAATCTTATTATCAATGTTTTATCTAATAGCCTGTTTTTTTCTATAAAAACAAAACAAAATAGGTTACAAGGGCAGCATGTAAGCTACACCTACCCTTTTTTTCCTAACCAATAACATCCCCTAATACCAAAGATCAAGGCAGAAACCATTCACTTTGGATTATAAACGAAAAGGGGAATTAGAATTGAATATAAACAAAACTCATTCAAAGAAATTCAAGAAGCAGAAAAGAAAAAAATTCTGCCCTTGTGCTTTTGGTTCCTTCTTCTTTATTTCCCCTTATTCTCCATCTCATAGACAAGTTTATCACAACACCAATCCACACCACAAAGTCGATCCTTACTGCGTTGAATCAAGTAAATATCAAAGTGGAGAATCTAGATAAAATTCAAGAAATTCATCCTTCATATTTTGTTCTATAAAATCCTTCAATCTAGGTAAGGAGATAAGCCCTAAATTGGAATTTCGAAGTAGTCTAGAGTTGTCGTAACTCTTGAATGTAAATTATTAATTGACATTTTAAGATTGTGAAAATTGCTTCGTTTATTATTATTTTTGAAGTTTAAACCATATGTGAGGTTCTAGACATTTTACTATATAAATTAAATAGTCAGTGTTCTTAGATATTAAAATCGTATTTTTGAGACTAAATGTTCTCAAGTGACAAATTAGATAATTTTTTGTAGACAAGTTCCTATCTATAGACAAGTTGAGATTAGATGAGTCTATAGGAGAGTTTTTACAAACAAGTCTATAAACGATGCTGCTTCAAACCATAGAAGGCTACTGCCTTAGACCAAAACATGGTTAATTCATATTAAACAAGACTGTTGTAGATCAGACAGTACAATCAGATGAGGTTATTTAGACAAGACAATTTGGTAGATAAGATGATATTATTAGATGATGTAGTCTCAAGACATCCTTACATAGACCCTGTAACATCCAAAATTTTTCATAATCATCTCTTGAAGCTACAAATAATCTCTAGAAGGAAACCAAGTAGGATTAAGAATTCAAAGCATAGAAATTAGAAAATTTGGTGCAAATAACGAGAATTCCCTTGCCCTTGGCAACCCAGATAATGTGCAGGGAAAATGTAAAAAAAGAGTTAAAAGACATTTTAAGGACTAGAGAACATTTAGAATAAAAGTAGTGAGAAAAGCTTACAAACAAAGAAGGGTCGAAAATGCCCAAAACGCCCCTAGAAAGCTCTACTTTCTGCACAGGGCTAATATGTTTCCAGAAAAATATAAAATGACCTTATATTTACTCAAGAATGAATTGAAAAATGTTAAATTATTGGAGGAAAATTTTGGGAACTTCTCAAGTAATGCTGAAAAAAATTACAAAAAATACTCCTAGAAAACATGTAGAGCAAGAAAGTGTGAGGAAGAAGCCAAAAGTGGGTCCTATATGGTTTGCATGAAAATTATATCTGAAAAACATGATGATGAATCACCATATAATTCAACACAAAGTAAATTTACAAAAGACAAAAGTAATAAATGCAAAGTTTCCTTTAAACCATGGTTAAGGTTAATTAACCTTGATTAATTAAAACTAATCATGCTTAGGGAAAGATAAAATTGATTAGTGAAAAACTCATCTTCATTAACACTAATCTTATTCTAGGGTAATTCCTTACATTTTTAATTATTTTGGAAAATGAAAATTTTAAGAAAAATTACCAAAATACCCTTAAATGAATAATTATTCCTAAGTTGCCCTTATTTGGCCGAATTCACTAAGCACCTTGGGAGGCCTCTTTTTTTTTTTTTCTTTAGATTTCACTCTCTAAACACTTAGAAAATCTCTCCAAATTCTCTCCAATTTAAACCTAATTTAAAAACCCTAACCTTTCATTAGGTAAATGGAGAGAATTTGGAGAGATTTTCTCTCCAAATTCTTTCCTTAAATTAGTTAAAGGAAAATGAACTTAAAATTTGGTTAATGATGCGTTAAGAACCTTCATTAGGTAAATGGAAAGATTTAAATATGTAAAGAAAGGTTTAAAAGTGGCTAGGTCCATAGTAGCCAAAATTTATGAAATCAAGTGAAATTCACAATTAAAACTTAAGCTAGAATTGAAGAATGCATAAGATTGTAATTAAAAAAATGAACCATGGAGTTGTAAGGAGGAAAGGGACATTTGGTCATGACCTTTAGGAATAGAAGAGAAGCCTTAAAATTAACTAAACTTGGTAAAATTTATGGTCTAAACTCCAACTAGAAGGATTCATTAACTTAGGTCAAATAAAGATGAAATTCAATGCCTTAAACACTAGGAGTGACATTTGGCCACCTTAGGGTTAATTAGATAAGAATGGGTTTAAATTCTTGACTATGGTTAATTAAGCATCCTTGTCATATAAGCTTAAAGGATTAAAAGTGTAAGAAGTTTTAGAAAAGGGTAGGAAGTCCATTTGGCCAAGATAGCTAAGTTAGTGAATGTAAGTTAAAATTTTCACTATGACTTAAGTCTAAACCTAAGCATGCATAAAATGAAAAATTTGGAGTGAACCATGGGGTTGGAAAGCTACAATAGACCATTCAGTCATGACCTTTAAGTATGAGGGAGAAGTCTTAAACATTTCTAAGTTAGGTAATAATTAACGATATAGATTTCATTTAGTCAAAATCATCTTCTAAGATGAAGAGAAGAGAGCTAGAAGGCCTTAGAAACCATAGACATGCATTAAGACACCTAAAGTTAAGTAAGTAAGAATGAGTTTGAAAACTTGGTCTAAGGTACATTAAGAAGCTTTTCTATGTAAAAGTAAAGGATTAATAGTTCAAATGAAGCTTGACAATGACATGTGTATCATTCGTCCATGCATAACTAAATTGACATAAATAAGTTAAAAACTTGCTAACACATAACCTTTGAACGTAGTATGATTAGGTTATGCATAAGATATGTAAATTGAAGTGCACAAAGGATAAAAACTTAAGAAATGTCATTCAGCCACCTAAATGAAAACTTCTAAGTTTTATAAAAATCATATGAAACAAAGTGAAATTTGAGAAAAGGAAAGACAGAGGGGTAACTTAGAAGGTTGAATGGATTAAGCCCCCATGAGTGATTTATCACAAAATGTTAAGAGTTAAACAAGTTGGACATATATGGATGCATGTAATTATGTTACCCAAGACTAATTGATAAGCCAACTTGTGTTGCTTTATGATGCATAATGTCTAGTGTGAGTTGAATGAGGAATCTTTATAAATGTTTAAAGAATGATGCTATGTATGATGATCATGTATGATTGATAATGTAATAGAATTTGATATCTAAATGTGCATAGCATATTGGTTGGATATTGATTGAGCATGCATGATTATATAGAGATCTCTAAAATGAACCTAAAGGTTTAAGGTATCACTAGAGCAAACTTATGTGAAAAGTTAACCTACTCTTAATGTGCCTTGCGCACATCTAGGTGACAAAAAATTCCTACTGAAGAGGAAATAAAAAGGTTCTCCTGGGAGATCGAAGTGTTATCCATAAATCCTTCTATTGTGAAGAAAAAAAAGGTTCTTGACCTATTATGAAATGGTGACGACCACCTAGGAATAAATTCATATCCTTAAGATTAGAAGGTAGAGTAGCAAAGCCAATGAGAAGATATTGTTTGACTATTTGTAATGTGTGTCTATGTCTCAAGAATTCTCCAAAGATGTGGAATAGAAACTAAATGAGACATTATGTAGGACATAGAAAAAATATGAGTCAAATAATATCTGTAATGAGATTCCAAAGGTTTATTAGACTTAATAAAATTACATGTTTATGTGTTAATGGTTGTTTTTCTGTTTAAAATAACTCACTTCAGTAAAAGTTTGCGAAAGATTAAAATCAATTTGGTATGCATGACATGATTTTCTAATAAAGCAAAGTAGATGGGTTGAAAGTGATGACACTAGAAATAGAGTAGAATCCTAGTGAGAAACTTAGTTTCTCACTCCACACTTTCTTCCTAGACAAACAAGATGTCCTTTGCGATGCTAATGGTCTTCATAGACATCAGTAATGTCGATTGGTCAGCAAGCCCTCATAGGCTGTTAATCACGGCCTAAGTCAATGTGAGAATTTACTTTTCGTTAGGACATCTTTTCATTTTGGAAGTCTTAAGTCAAAACTTTACAACGATGGGTTTTGGAATTCCCCTGGGCATCTATAACACCTTAAAAACGAATACCGATTTCACGCTTAAGTCGATCATTTGGTTCCATTTTTAGTTTGTTATCTCATAATGCAGAATTCATTTTAGAAATACTTATATGAAAATACGGTAATTTTTTTAAAATTGTTTGATATAAACTGCAAGCCTCGTAGATAAAACGTGCGTAGCGGTAAAATACATCATTAAGCGGATTTTTACGTACGTTCAAAACCTTAGGAATACTATGTGTTCACATTGTTCTTTTCATTTATCATTTGCTTATAATAAATAAACAAGATTCAAGCATAACATACACATCATACAATAATTATACATAACATATCATACAGATTAGAAGAATTAGGCCCGTGAGACTTATCATATAGTTATTACAAACCATAAACTTACAACTATTATACAATATATACATAAGTTAGCTAATACTACATATTAGTAGTTAGGATGCTTGCATCCAATTATAATTGGCATTAGTGCGATGTACACCTTCCAGAGAGAGTGCCTCACATATGCTTCAAGTATGTGAACTGCTACCATAATGAACAGCATCCGAGGTGTCTGAGAAGAAAGTGGGAAGAAGTAGGGATGAGAAACTAAGTTTTTCAGTAGGCTATCTACTTAGTTCTAATATCATCACTTTAATCCCATCCACTTCAATTTATTTCAGAAATCATTTCTTGCATAAAAGGTTACTTTTAATTCTTTGAAAACATTTCTCTGAAGTGGATCAATTTTATTCAAAACATACAACTTAGTGTCTCACCATACATTCTTCTTAACATTCATAACTTTGGGATCACAAATAAGATATCATTTGATATACAATTATTCTATGTCTTAAAATTTATTCTTTACTACTTTTATTTGTCTTTATCATTTCTTTGTCCAACATTTGGGACACTTTATGAATCTAGTTTCACCACCTTTGGGAGAAAACAATTATACATAGACATGTGTTAAATTTGTCAAACAATATCTTCTCACCGACTCTACTCCCACCTCCTACTAAAAATTAAGAATGTGAGCTCATTCTTAGGTGATCGTCACCACCACATAAGGGGTGAAAGACTCAATGCCTTCACAGTAGAAGAATTTTTGGAGCGACCTTTGGCTCTTAGAAGCAACCTTTGACTTCTCTCCAATAGAGATTTTTAGGGCCCTTTGGATACTAGTGCGCATAAGGCACAAAGAGAGTAGCATTACGTTTTCACATAAAGTTTGCTTTAGTGATCCCTTAATCTTTCCAAGTTCATTTTAGTGGCTTCCAAATAATTATGCATGCTCAAACAAATTTCCAACCAATATGGAATGCACATATAGGTTTTGAATTTTCATCTCAATCATCATCGTAAACCAATCTCATACATGATCATCATCCTTTCTCATTCATGAGTATCCATCATTTATTGATTCATAGATAGTGAGCATTAATAACTAATAATGAAATTTGATTGGTAAATCACATAACATAATGTCACATTTACACTACCAATCTAATGCTTCAATTCGGTTTGATGTTGAAATCACATAAGGGACTTACATCACTCATCCTTCTAAGTTACCTCTCATCCTTTCCTTTTCTCAAATTTATATTTGTTCATTAAGATTTTACGTCTTTGCATCTTAATTTAGGTGGCCGAATGGCACTTTTCAAGTTCTTTACTCTTTGTGTTCTCTTTTGTTCAAGTCTTATGCATGTCCTAAATATTCTAAGTTCAAGTATTAAGTATTTACAAAACTTTTAACTCATTTAGGATATTTTTATTAAACATGACCGAATGGAAATTTTTACCTTTATCTGTTTTCCTTTAAAATTTTAATCCTTAAATATTCTAATACTTCCTAAGTTATCTAAATTAGGATCTTTAAATTCCTTTTCTCTTTATTATCCTTGTATGGCCAAATATAAAATCTAGAATTCTAACTTCTTCTAATTTCATTTTCCCTTGGTTACTAAAGTATTTTAGGTCATTTGGAGTCTAACTCATTAATTGGAATCCATCTTAGACACTTTTAAAACTTCTTTCTCCTTTGGGTATATATATCATGACCAAAATTACTTAATGTACTTCTAACTTCATATTTAAGTCCTAACCATCCTTCTTAATAAATCTTTGAAATATGTTACCTTGTGTTCTCCTTTCTACTACCTTAATAATTAGGTTTAATTGACTCTTAAACCTTTAAAGTCTTTTTTATTCTAAACCAAATAATATCTAAGTAGAAATTAATTAATCTTCTAGGTCAATTTATTCCTAAATGGCCGAATGACCTACTTCCTAAATTCCATCTTTCATACACCTTATTTATATTTTGCTTACATATTTAGGATCATTATTTAGGCCTAGTTTTGGGACTAGTTAGGGACTGAAACTCATTCTTAGTTAATTTAAAACATGGTAGCCAAATTCCAACCTCCTAGACTTAGGTTTCCATAATTTCCTTCTTCACCATAGGATCATTTGCCTAAAAAAATCAATAGGTCTCTTTATCTACCTTAAAGAAATTTCATACTTTAAATTCATCCTATTCACATAAAAATGATCCTTAATTAACCCTAGTTGGAAATTAAAACCTCCTTTAAGTTAATTAACCACTAAGTGGCCGAATGCCACTCTTCTAGGTTTAGGGTTTCCTTCTTCTAACCCTAGTTGACTTAAGTTGACCATTTCTTAACCCTAGTTAACCTAAGTTAACCATTACTTGGGGGCCAAGTTTATACTTCATAATTGACATATTCTAAGGTAATCTTAATTATTTTTACTCAAAATTTAATTGAATGGCTGAATTTGACATTTACCCTTGCTTAAGTTATGGTAAATTTTCTAGTTACCCATTTTAAGCTTATTTGGGAATTTTACCATTTAGTAATTTTTGGATTTTTCCCTAAGCTTACCTAGGCCATATATTCTGAAACTTATTAAAATGTTGATTAAACCTCCAAATAAGTTATTTACTTGCTGAAAATGCTTGATTTATCCTTAATCACATTTTAAGTCCATTTTTGCCAAAATCTCTCTAGGGTGGCCAAATGCACCCCAAGAGGTTTTCAACCCATTATTGATTTGATTAAATTTGTTTGAAGGTTGATTTAGTTTATTTAAAATCTGATTTCAGAGCTTAGATTACTTAGAAAAATTTTAACTAAACTAAAATTTGCTTGGGAGTTGTGGCCGAAAGCCTTCCTTGGTTAGCTAAGGTGATTTCTTCCAAGTGTTCATCTTACTCCTCCTTGGTTCAATGGTATTAAGATTTTTCAGCTCCTATTTCATCTGTTCCATGCTTGTTTTGTCCAGGTTATGATGCTTAAGTGCTGGTCATGATGAGTTTTGGGTGCCATACAAGGATTTAGCCACTTTTGAGCTATAAATTATATCTTTTGCGTCGTAACTTTCTAACTAATATCCAAAGGAAACCTTTGGAACTTATTACAAAATTTTGTTTCACCTCTTAACATACATAATCATAGGTGCAGATCCCGCACATAAATCATCACAAAATCATCACAAGAGAGAAATCACAATATTAAAACTTAATCATCAAAACAAGCATGAAAACAAGCAATATATCACTTTTCTCAAGCATTAAAAGGTAGATCTTCATGATCTACTCCAAGATCCACACATCCTCTTTCAAATAAGCTTTAAAATCACTTCTCATGAGAGCATAAAACTGATCAGAGCTTCAAAAATAATTTTAAAACAAAACCCACTAATTAAATTCCTTCTAAGTGCCTTAGAAGCACTTTTAACCGAACAAATTTTGTTTTTCTTTTCAAAAATCACTAAAAATGGGTGGGGCTGATTTTGAACGGTTAAAATACAATTTTAAACTCTCACAAGTGAAAACAAAAGAAGACACACATATCTTGGAGAAAAGATGCATGAAAGAAAACAAACACATCATAAAAAGACAAGTTAAAAGCACAAAAAGACAAGTAGAAAGAACCTACTTGTTGAAGACCTCCTTAGTGTTTTGTGGGGCTTTAAAGGCTGCCTTGGATCCCCTCTGGTCTGCTCTGGACGTGGACAAAGGATGGTGGTGGGGCTTTAGTGTTTATAGCTTTAATATAACTTAAGTCTTAAAGATGAAGACTTGGGCTTAAAAATGTAAGTTTTGGGTGTTATGAGTTATGGTAAGCTTAGAGAGAATGGAGAGGATTTTGATAAGTTTCTAGGCTGAAAAATATGAAGCAAATGGAGTCCCAAGGGTCCCAAAAAATTCGGACTCTTATGGGCCAAGTGGAATTAGTTTTGCACTTAGGGGTATTTTGGTAATTTTGCCTAGATTTTTCCTATTTTCCAAAATAAATCAAAATTCAAGGAATTATCCTTTTAGGATTAGATTAGTGTTAATTACACTGATCTTACCTCTAATTATGATTAATTTAACCTAAGCATGCTTTATTTTTAATTAACCAAGGTTAATTAGTCTTAACCATGGTTAAAGGAACCTTTTTATTATTCACTTTTGTCTTTTTGTGGAAGACTTGGTTGACTTTACTTTGGTGACTCATCACCACCTTTCCAGCTGCTGAATTTCGTGCACATTGGTGTGGGGCTCACTCTTGGGATGATTATCACATTATCTTGCCTTCCCGACCTTCCAAGGGCATTTTCATAATTTTTTTCGGCATTGCCGAAAAATTTTCCAAATTGTTCCTCTGACATTTCTAAGACTTTTTGGTTTGTTTCCCTATTAATCTAAGGTTATTTTCCATTTTTATGGGAACTGACTAGCTTTGTGCGAAATGTATAGCTCCTAGGAGCATTTTGGTCATTTTCAGGGTTTTCGAAGGGCGTTTTCGTCCCTTCTCAGGTTTCTAATTTTTTTTCACTACTTTTAACCATACATGATCTTTATAATCTCTTTAGGATGTCTTATACTTGTATTTCCATTTTTTTTGGCTCATTATTTGAGCTGCCCAGGTGTAGGAGCATTTTCGTCATTTGCACCAAACTTCCTAATTTCTCTGCTTTTGGTTTCTAATTTCACGTAGTTTCATTCTAGAAACTATTTGTAGCCTAAAACATTTACCATAGGAAAATTGGGATGTTACAACATCTTTCACCCCAATGGAGTCTTATCACTCCTTCTGGTTATAGAAGGCAACAGACTGCCACAACAGAGGAATCCTTTTCCTCAAAGAGAGAGGCAGACCCACAGACTTCATCACACTACCATAGTTCTTCATATGTTTGGTCCTCACAAGGAAATTCTCCATACCCGATGCCTTATCCATTTCAAGCCTATCAAGAGATGCTTAATGAAAGTTTCATGTATTTGGGTCTTTGTTACTGGAGTGTTTCCATTACTAGGCTTAGGGAGGTTTGCTGGTAGTTAAAGTTGTCATTGTCATACCCATAATGTAAATTTTTGTAAATAATTGGATGCAAGCATCCTAGTTATTATTATGTAGTGGTAAATTAGTTCATGTACTAGAATATGAATCCAATATGTATGTAAATATGGCATGTACATTATGGTATGTAATGAAGTGTATGGAAAAAGGCCTTAGTATCTAAGATTTTTATGTATGTGTAAAGAGGATTGTATAATTATATAAAGCTTTCATATGTATGAATGGTTTATGTTTAATTTGTTTTACTATTGATGAGAGGAAATGAGAAGAAGGGAGTAATTCATAATGATAATAATTTTTATGCTCACAAGGACGCCTAGTAATTTATTTACTAAAATGAACGCTATATTAACGAGACTTGCATTTTATATCAAAACAGTGTTTGAAAAGAATTTTCTTTTTACCGTATTTTCTCTAATAAGTATTTTCTAAAGATTCTGCATTATGAGATAACAAACTAATAATGGAACCAAATGAAAAACTTAAGCATAAAATCAGTATTCATTTTTAGGATGTTTTGGATCGCAAGGGTCTTTTAAAATAAATAACATTTCTATCAGGAACTTGGGAAGACCGAGTATAAGCTAAACATCAACTATAAAACTTAAGCGAATAAACAACAAATAATAAGTGAACCTTGAGTTGGCTAACCCATGGTTGAGTAGAAAAGTGACACAATCATGCAAACCTCATTAAAGGAAATGACAAGTTAAATGTAACTATGTTTAAATATTGATTTATATCAATTGTTGATATATGAGGATTGTTTTGGATAAGACAAGTAATGCTTAACTCCTAGATTAATGTTAGTTCTTGAAGTGTATACTAACATTAATATGGTGGATATTTCAACAATAATGGTACAACCAATTGATGTTTATACTCATTTTGAGAAGCATACTACTCTAGTAACTTATGGGTTAAAGTTTTTTAATAATTTGTAATTATTAAATTTGTTTAAAGTTCATTTATTAACATGTTACTAATTATTATTTCATTAATTGTTTCAAAAGCTTCATGTTATGGAATTGTAAACTTATTAGATGATAATGATCCAAATTATTATTTTCCACCAACATAAAAAAATAGGAACATTGATGATGAATTTACCAGAGATGAATTCTTCTAAATAATGAGACATACACAGATGAAGGAAAGAAAACAAATATTCTAGGGGAAGGAGAAGCCCAATCTCTTTCACTATCTCAGTTGGATCATCACTTATGGCATGTCAACAAAGCATAAAAGTATATTAGTAATAAAAAAAAACCCTCAACTCAAATGTTAGAAAACAATGAGTGTTATATGTAACATATTTACTTTAAGATAAGTGTATCATAAATAATATTTTGAATCTTTTTTCCTCACCACAACTATATTAGTGGAAAATGTCCAGGTTAAGAAATTATTTTTTCTAGAATTTATATGGCTCACAATTAGCAGATAAGTGGTGAATCATTTGTTGGGTTACAATTTGAAACTACAAAAGTCAAGTTAACAGTGAAACATTACTAAATTAAGGTACATCAGACTTCTATTATAATTGAATCAAATCTCACATTATTATATGTGAAATTCCTAAATCATGTGAATGGGTACTTGTTATTTTTTGTATGATATAATCTCTACCTACATAATAGTTTGTTATATGTTTTAAATTCTACATTTTGAAAATTATTATTTTGTAGATTTCCCATGTTGTTAATGATTCATTGTTATTTTTTAGCTCTTGTTGCATTTTCCATGAACGTAGACAATATTGAACTTTTAAATGGGAACAATTATAAAAGATGATGAGTTTTATTATAGACATGGTGATATCTATGCTGAGTGAATTCAATTTAGTTGAATCATTCTGGGGATAAGTGTTTTAAAATAATTGTGTATATTCTAAAACGGATATAAATCCCACTATCTTACCTGTAGAATAAGGATAATTGAGACCATCACTGCTAAATTTCTAGAAAATGACATAGGAGATTCTAACATATTTAATGATGATGAGAAGAGCTCCATTAAAAAGGATTTTATTGTTCCAATCCTTATGTTACAAAATAGATTATTTATCAACTAGTCGATAAGGTGCCTAGGAAACCATAACAAGAAGTTTTAGGAGATATGTCACTTCTATAAAAACAAGTTGGGATTTCTTTTCTAGATGATCATAGAAAAAGGAGGAACCCAATTATTATACCTTCCTTTAAGAGTTAGACTTCAACATTAGTTATATACCAGATCTATAGAAATATATGGAGGTAGTTTCTAATGCCTTATCTGATAAATGGATATAGGTTATGGATGATGAAATACTCTTAGTGGATGGTCTTGTTAGTATTTTACCACATTGGATGTAAATGGATATTTAAAAAAAATAGTGAGAAAGACTCTAAAATGTAGAGGATTCTAAATTAAGATTAGTGACAAAAGGATTTAATCAGAGGAGGATATTGAGTGTAAAAAAAACTTTTTTTCTAATTTCCTTAAAGGAATCCTTTATGGGTATTATAGTGCTAATGACACACTAAGATCGTGAGTTCGATCAGATGGATTTTTTAAATAAAGATCTTGATAAGGATATTTATATGTAGCAACTACAGGATTTTATAAAGAGTAACAAAGTGTCTCTAATATGTAAATTGAAGAAATCAAATTATGATTTAAAGAAGACTTCTTAGAAATGGTATCTTAAATTTGACGAGTTAGTTACATTTATAAGATTTATGGAAAATAAGATGGATTAGTGCATATATAACATTCTAAAAATAAAGTCTATTTTATGCTTAAGTAGTAGTACACATGGTTTCATTATTAAACTATTACATCATGATATGGAATCCTTAGAAAATAAGTATCAGTGAAAATATGGTAATTTGTTTTTTTGTAAAAGCTCTTTGATATCAAATGTGAGCCTTGTCAGAATAACTATCGTATCGAAAAATAAATAAACGGACATCCTCCTTTGCATTTAATTAATAAGTTGTCCATGTTGTTTTTACCAATTTTCTACTTCTCTCTAATGAACAGAATTATAATTTATCACAACTATAGACATGCCAAGAATTATACAAATTGTATAGCTATGCAGTCCGTATTTATAAATACTTAGTTAAGTAAGGCATCTATGCCTTTAGTCACCTAGCTACATATACAATAATTACTACCATATGCATACATCATATATATATTATGTTACAAAACTACTTACTAAATAATTAGACTACAGTCATCCATCTATATTACAAAATTTATATTATTCGGTGAGACATAGCTCCTAGCTATGATCCAATTGTGATGGCTCTAAGGTTTCAACCACCTGGATTATGTTGTCACTCTCTACGAACACTACCACCTCCATGAATGGCATTATTGGAGTCTCAAAAGAAAATGGAGGGAGAAAGAATGAGAAACTAAGTTTCTCAGTAGGATTTTACCCTAGATTTAATGTCATTACTTTGATTACAGCCACTTCAGTTTATTAGAAAAACATGTTATACATATAAGTTTAATTTTAATCTTTCAGAATTTCTTGCTAAAATGGATCTCTTTTATACAAATTAACCATCTTTAATTAAGCATGTAACTTACTTAAAGGTCAAATTCTTCTTAACACTTTTAGTAAGTTACCTCTCAACCTTTCCTTTTCTCAAAGGTCAAATTCTTCTTACCACTTTTAGTAAAAGATTATGGTATATACCTACTTCTTCTTTAAATGACCGAATGACCTTTTTCATGGTTTAATATTTGTGTCTTTAATTGAAAGTCTTATGCATCATTTACTTGATTCAAGTTTAAGTGTTACATGTTTTATGTCTCTTTGGAAAGTAACTTAGCTAGTTAGATATATTCCACTCATTAACCTAGTTACTTGTTTACTTGCTCTTAGACTTCAAGTTTTCTACTCATGACTTATGTAAAAACCTTTAAACCTCCAAATTACTTTGTTTGTCTATTTCTTCCTTACATGGTCGGGAGCTTACTCCTTAGTTCCAAGGCCTTATAGTTCAATTTTTATTCTCTTAAGAAGGTGATTTACACTACTTAAAATGTAGGCCATCATTTACACCAATTATAGAAAATTTTAAGGTTTTTCTTCCTTATTTAGAGAGCATGGTAGAATTCCCTTGCTCTTTTCTCTACTCCATATTTGACTCCTAATCACCTCCTTAAGCTACCTTTAATCCACTTTTAAATCCTAGCAAATTTTCTTAACTAATTCTCACTAATGGTGTGAATATGTCTAAATGGTACCCAACCATTACAAAATCTTTCTTAACTTTAAAATTTATTTCTTAAACTTGTTTAAGCTCTACTATACCCCTTAATTAAAATTTTAACTCAAATTTTCCTAATTATTAGAAGAGTGGCCGAATGCCCTAAGTGGCTAGATCAAGGTTCCTTTTTCCTTAATTTTCCATGGTGTTATGAAATTTGGTACATTTTTACTTAATTTCACTAAAGTGGCCAAATACCCCCTTAAATAATTCTAGGTTTCTTTCAAACTTATAATTCTAAATTTATACTTGATTATGTTCCACTTTATATCCTAAACAAGATTTTAAACTCAATATCTCATAATTTAATTGAAAGTAGCTGAATGCTTAGGGTGTTTGAACAAGGGTTCATTTTCAATTTTTCTTATTATATGACCTTGGTATCATAAAATTTTAGCATTTGGCCCATCATAAGCTCTTAGATCCTTCCATAAATTGTTTTTACTTCATAGCTTTGGTCATGTTCATGATAGGTCTTAAGTAATTTGTGTTACTTTGGGTCCAAAATTCCGATTTTACACTTAGTAGTTTTAAGTTCATGTCTAAGTTTATGGATATTTTTACATAATTTTTCTTGTTCTTTTAAGTATTTTAGTACATGAGTCCAGATCTGGACTCTTAGCAAGAATAACTTCACAAATAAAAATTTAAACAGAAACATAACCAAGATACTAACTTTCAACATAAAAATTTAAAAGAAAGCACATTTTATAGCAAACAAGTGTAGATATACTAGATCTACTCCAAGATCTACAAGTCTCTTACTTTGATCACTTTAAAAATTTTCTCATAACCACTCAAATTCTCTAAAGCATCAAAATTGATTTTTAAGAAATTTTAACCGATTAAATTACTCTTAAGATTACTAAAAGCACTTTAATCCATCAAAGTTTCTCTTTTTCTTTCAAAAATCACTAAAAATGTGTGATACTCACATTTAACCATTCAAGAGAAGTTTTGAGTTCCCAAGAGTTCAAACCAAAGAGATCCATAGATCCTAAAGAAGGATCCATAATGAAGAAGATAAATATACCATAAAAACACAGTTAAAGCTTATGAAAGTACAAGGTAAAATCCAACTTGTTGAAGACTTTGTGGTGGGTTTTTGCTAGGGATTTGAGGGCTGATTTTGTTCTCTCTTGGTGGTTCACACAAAATCTTCTAGTGATGGTGATGGGGCTTGATGGTTTAGTCTTGATTTAACTTAAACTTCAAAGTTGGAAGTTTAAACTTAGTGTAGGATTTTTTATTTTAGGGGTAGATTGAGTTTAAAGAGAATTAGGAGAGTTTCTATAAGTGTTTAGAAGGTGTAGAATGAGGCAAATGAGACCTCTCATGGTGATTATTGAATTTAGCCACTTAGGGGTAGTGTGGGAATTAATTTCCCCTTAAGGGAATTTTGCCATATTTGCATGTAATTTCTTTTTTCTAAAATAATTATAAATGAAAGGAATTATCATTTTAGAATTAGATTAGTGTTAATTTTTCTGAATTTGATACTAATCAAGACTAATTCATCTAGTTAACTTTAATTAAACAAGGTTAATTTACTTTAACTATGGTTAATTTTATCTCTTCTATTTATGATTTTTTTCCTACATGTAATTATGGGTGTGATGAATCATATGGTGATTCACCATTATATTTTCCACATGGAAATTTCGTGCACAAGATGTGGATCCCACTTTTGGTTTTTGCTTCGCATTTTCTTGACCTACCAGCTTTCTAGGGGCATTTTGGTAATTTTTCTCAATATTTGTTGGGAGGTTCCCAAATTTCTCCTCTAAAAATTATAATACTTATTGGTTTGTTCTCGAGTCATTCTAATGTCATTTGAAATTTTCTGGGAACAGTTTAGCCTTTTGCGGAAAGCAAAGCTTTCTAAGGGCATTTCCGATATTTTTGAAGTTTTCTGATGGCTTTTGTGTCGTTTCTTTGTTCCTATTCTTTTATCATGAATTTTCAATCATCCTTGATGTTCTCTAATCCCTTAGAATTCCTTTTACTTTTTGTTTTATATTTTTCCTGCACATTATTTGGATTATCCAAATGCAAGGGTATTTTTATCATTTGCATCAAATTTTCTAATTTTTATCTTTTTCTTTTATCTCTAATTTGTTTTCCTCTAGGGATTATTTGTAGCCTAAAAAGTATATTATGAAAAATTATGTTACAACACATATATCAAGATTTGTTGCAGTAAGTTTGTTATTCTTATTCTTTCTGTAGATGACATCTTAGTGATAATAATTGTAATTGTCTACTTGAAACTAAAAATACTTTTTAGTTTCATTTAATATGAAATACTTTCAAAGGGAAATGATTTAATATGAAAACTTGTAAACCCAATGATGATCCTATTTCCAAAGATGATAAGTTGTGCAATGATCAATATCCTAAAAATTATATTGAAATAATCTCTATAGATAATATTTTTTAAGTTAATGTAATAGGATTTTGATGTATGCCTAAGTATACATTAGATCTTATTTAGCTTTTGTTGCTAGTATACTTGGCAGCTTCCTATCAAACGTAGGACATGCTAATTGGGTTTTTGCTAAAAAGGTCCTGGTGTATTTATAAAACACAAATGAATACATACTTCTTTATGGGAAGGTTAACAACCTAGAGGTTGTTGGATGTTCTGATTTATATTTTGCTAGAGGTGTAAATGATGAGAAATCTATTTATGAATATATGGTCATATTGGTTGGAGGTGTTATATATATTAAAACAATGTTAAGAAAAATTTGACAATCTCCTCTACCATATGTTGATTTTATTGTTTGTTATAAGGTTATATCACATGATATATGACTAAGAAACTTTATTTCTACTCTAAAAATATAGGTTATTTCTAAATCATTGAACACTTGTGATAACATCTTTTTAGTCTTTTTAACCAAAAATAATAGAATCACTATAGTTTCAAAGCATATTATAATTAAGATATTGATTGTTTGAGATGGTTGAAAATGAATAGATTCTTGTTGAGCATATGCTTGTTGACCCCTAACCAAGGAACTTAGACCCATAGTGTTTATGAAACATGTTGAGAATATGGGTATTGTAAGGTCTTTGAATGTATTTGGTTAGTGGGAGTTGTCATTATTAAAATTTCATATTTACCTTTATTACATTGGACCTATGTAATTGTCTTAAAAATTTATGCGTATGTTGATGTTTCATATTATTATCAACATCATTATTGATGAACAATTTTTTATATTGTGATTATCTCGAAATGCTTTGGTTTCTTATAGGAACGATGTTTCAAATGAACCATGAATTATAATATCCATGAAATATTGATTGTGTTTTCTTGGGAAGACATAATGTAGGATAGGATCCATACACAATTGCATGAAATAGATCACAATTATGCTATGATGTGTATCAAAACTTGCACACTTTATGATAGGATCATGCCAATGAAATTGTTGTTTATGTAGTCATTGGTGAACTAAACTCAATAGTTTAACTTCACTTGTAACTCTTGACTAATAATTTTATTAATTAAGATGATCTTATTTTTGTAGTGATTATATACAGGTTATTTTTGTGACCATAATTATTTGATCGAAAAATCACTATCAAAATAAATTTTAAAATAAAATAAAATCCAATCAAATTAATGAAAGTTCACACAAATTTTTATAATAATAAAAATTGCCACAAAATTTAAAGGATGGGATAGATCTTGATGAACAATGATACTTATCCAAATAAACCACATTAAATGTTATTAATATTTAGATCATAAAAGTAGATATATACATCTTATATAAATGAAAATTTTACCAAAAAATTTATTAAAATGCAAATATATGGATAAATAAACAACAAAATATAATGAAAATGAATAAAATATTATTAATTATTTATAATAAATTTATTTTATTATAAAATTATTAACCAAAATTATCTTAGCCTCACAAAAAATATAGGCACATACTTTTTACATTCTTTCTTTTTATTTTATGTAAAAATTTTATATTGAAAATATCCTTATAAAAAATGTAGTGTTTCTTATCTTTTCTATTCTAAAAATTTATTTTCGAAATTTAAATTTTACATTGTTGAAATAAATTTTTAGAATCATATTTATAAAAAGTTATTAATGCATTTTAAAAATATATTTTTAAAATGTTATTAATGAATTTTGAAAATAAATTTTTTAAATATTATTAATGCATTCTGAAAATATATTTTTAGAAAGTTATTAATAATATTTTAAAAATTATTTATGAAAGTATATTCAGAAATTTATTTTTAAAATATTACTAATGCATTCCAAAAATATATTTTCAAAAGAAATATGTATTTTCAGAAAATATATTCTTAAAAAAAAATTATCATTTCACATGCAAAAGGATTGTAGGAAACAATTAGAAAAGGTGCAAAACTCAATTTTCAAAACACAAGGCATTTTTAAGATATACTAACCTAAAATGTTTATGAAAAATCAGTTCATTCATTTAATAATCAACTTCAGAGTATTAAGTCAATTTTTTTTATCACAAAATTTAAATTTTTTATCAAGACATTATTAATTAAATCCAACCGTGTAATCTTATCAATATTATGGTCTAATTTGGAGGGTAGTTGTAAAATATAAATACTAAAAGATAATGGCCTGTGCAATCTTATGCTAAAGTAAAAAAAAGTAGTTTTTTCATCTCTAATTTTACTTCTTACACGATAAATTTTAAAAATGTAAATCTAAAAA
Organism: Canavalia ensiformis; assembly: GCA_026541065.1. NCBI lineage: Eukaryota > Viridiplantae > Streptophyta > Magnoliopsida > Fabales > Fabaceae > Canavalia > Canavalia ensiformis. The sequence goes on from JAMKYM010000509.1 coordinate 34,217, forward strand.
ATTTAAATTTCAGTTCGAAAACGCACATCTAAAAAACAAATTATACATTATTCATTAAATCTAAAAAAGTGTATCCAAAATAAAAATATAAATTTTCAGATATCTGTTTCCAGTAAAGGATTGCAGTAAATTCCAAATACATTATTTCAAAATATTGTTAAAAAAAAATATAAATATATATTACAGAAAAATATTTTCATAATATAATAGACGAATTTTTAAAAATACATATTCAGAAGATCTTTTTCAAAATAGATTTAATTACTCTCCAGATAAATATTTCCATAAACTTGTTAAATCTATTCAAAAAAACATTTTTAAAAACTCATTAAATCTAGATAAAAAGTAGAAACAAAGAGTGATTTTGATATTTAATTTTATCAAAAATAAAATAAGATGTAAAAAGTAAAAAAATGGTAAAAAAACAACTTCCAAAACTAAATTGCTAAAGTCGAGGATGATATGACCCAAATAAAAAAAATAAAAAAATAAATAACTCTAACAGTTTATACATGAAAAATGGAATAGGCGAAATATTGATAAATAAATTCTTTTGTCCCCGTGCATTGCATGGATTTCCCCACTGGCCCGGCCCTATATACATTATAAAGGATGATAAAAAAACAAAACTTCAATTTCTTCTTCACCGCAACTAACGGAGAACCCTGTGTCACTCAGCGAACCAATTGTTTCCCTCCTGCAATGAATTAAATTTCAGATAAATAAGAGTAGTATCAGTAAGGTTTAATTATAGATAGCGTAGCCATTTTAGATTTACCTATGATAAGCTTATATTGCTATGACGGAATGCACCTTGGAGACCAAAAGCTTCTACAAAAGAAAATGATCGATCATATGCTGTATAACATCTGCACCTTCTATATGAGTGATTTGGTCTTTGACCTATAAAACAGTCATTGTAAAAGATGGAGGAAGAAAATTAGCAAGTAAAATGATGTATTCAAAGAAATAAATATCATGTCTGACTTGGAAACTGCTATATCTCAAAAATTTAACTCAAATAGTGATGAACAATGATAGAGTCATATCAAAATTTGAAGGATACACACATGGTGATAGCAAGGGCAGTGAAACACAGACCTGAATGACACTGTGAGCAGCAAATCTATATTTGCTATTGCGGAAGCTAACATCTACTTTTTCCCATGACACACGAGATAGGCCTGTTACAAGCTCCTCTGCAAGCGTTCATTCCAGTTAGAAATTTTACAACTTGAAGAGAACATAAAATAATATAAAGAAACAGACCACACATGACTCCATAGTCCAAATTCAAGCAGCGTTAAATATACAAGACAAGATCAACAATAACAATAACAACCAAGTCTTATTCTATTATTAGGCAGGATTAGTAGTCTATTACTACTATAAATAGAGCTCTGCAGGTTTTTTAACCATATCATTACAAATAGAGCTCTGCAGGATTAGCAATATTCAAGCTTGTTTTCCTTTTATTTGCTCCCTTCAACCCCACCTAAATACCTATAATTTCGGTAGATATGATGTCTATCTGAAAATGGACAGAAAATCTCAAAATTTAATGAACAACAGTATTAGCTTGATAGTATCCATACTACTCTAGACAATATACTGCAACTAAAGGACAGAAAAAATTAACATTTAGTGAATAAAAGCCTTAAGTTAATGATACAAGCAGTATTATTCTACACAGAACCGGTTGGCCAAAGATCATATAGAAGCATGAAGAAAGGGAATGTCAACCACGTAAGAGCACAGGGTGTGGTGGAACACAGAAAAGGTACAAAGAGTGAACCTTCCAGACCAATAGACTATAAAGATTTTAAAATGTACAAGACAACAACAGCAGATAAGGTGAAAATCAGTTTAATTTTAAAAAAATGAAGATGCAAACCTTCTATCTTGTCAAAAGGGTTCTCTTCCACTTCACTCTGCTCACTGTCGCAAGCCTTGCAGCGCTCTTCATATACAATATGCGGATATTTGTCATTGATGGTATCCTTCCACTGCCAACCAAATATTTTGACACCATTAAATGGTGATAAATGATCTATTAAATCAAGCAGACTTGAAAAAGTTGTCCATAAATATACCTTTGGAAGTTCATTATCACGTCTAATGGACGATGTTCTCCAGCCAACAATATCTAAAGTTTTTTTTATAAAGGAAAAGCAAATAAAAAAACTATGCAATGAAGAAGGCTGAATGCACCTAGAATTAGCAGAAAGAAGTAGCAAAAAAGAAGGATACGATCGTTGTCCACATTTGAATAAACAACCCGGCGTTTGAAAGAGCACAATGCAGACCTGCACAAAGCAAGTCAGGGTCATTCAGAAGACATGAAGATCCTTTAAAAGGAATCAGACTCAACGAACTCCATATATAAAAGGAAACTAATATGAGGCAAGAAACAAACATACATGAAATACAAATCACCATAGTCTTCAATCATGCGTTCAAGCAGTGGGGGTCTTCCTTCATCATCATCGGTGAGGAAGAGATGCCGACCTGTTCTTCTAAAAATCAAATGAATAACACAACTTGCAACCTTCTCAAAAGCAGTTACCCCAAAAAGAAATGGAACCTGAAATTCAAAACAAAGTAACATATTTAGAAGCCCAAATGGCAGCAAGTAATACAACGTTCTTTCATGAAAACAACCCAATCAAATGCAAGAACTTCATGTTCATCTCTGATTGATGGTAAAACACAGCAACACAGATAGATATCCCACATTTTGAATTTGATTTCAACATGTATATTTTTTTTATGTAAAACAAATGTGTTGCAGCATACTCTACAAAATATTCTCATACAACCTATCAAAAGAAATCCATAAAAAATCATTTAGTATAGAAGACAAATGTGACGAAGAAAGAAAGAGAAGACTCAAAGGAAGAAATTATTTATACTGGAAAAGTGTAATTAAACTCCAACTGCATCAGGTTGATTTTGGACCTTTTTTAATTATTGATTATATTACACTCCAACAGTATCAGGCTCATTAAGATATATATTCTTCGGCCATTAATAATTGATTTAGGGTACAGTTCTTGGGCTGTTCAGACTTTAGAGTACCTGCCAACACTTACCTTGGTTTTGTAAAATTTGGGCGGAAGTTGTGGAATGATGATCAAGATTTTGAGCAATTGACAGACAATAAGCTTATGTTATCTAGCTGAGCAAGATCTACATAGATAATTAAACTGGAAAAAAAATATATAGAAGACCTACACATTGCATTACACCGAAGCTCACCCCTCAACTTCTAAGTCAGTTATACATAAGACAAAACATAAATTACTCAAACCTCTAGCTTACTGATATAATCAACTTCTCTTGTAAAATAAAATATATCCTATAGGTGTCACTTATGTGACCGACCAATAAGCCTTGTGCTTCCTTGACAGGTCCTAATTTCAATTCCAACATTAATGTATATACAATGAATCTGGAGATTAAGCTAAGCTACATTAATTACAATGCCAAAAGTTAAACATAAAGAAAAATTTAAGATAAGATGTTAGTACCTGCTTATTGCCCCTTGACCCTAGATGAGGTGTGGCAACAGCTATGAAATTCATAGCCTCCAAGCCAGCTATTGTACCCACCGAGTCCACCTTACTTTCTTTATTGCACAACTCCTCCACATCTCTTTTTTCAGGTGGCCGATACAGCTTCCCAATTGCATATCGTGCCACTAATCCACCTACCGAGTGTGCAATAAAGGAGATCTTACGCATGTTTGGCTTGTTTTGAATCACTTCAAGGACCTGAACGTTAAATTTTTTGTTAATAGCAACAATGATTATATATCCAATACCAATTTATGCAGGTATCAAGATAGTACAGATTTCAAATAATACATTTCTCAGGTTAATACACAGATTCACTTGACATATAATCAGCCTTCTTAATTGAACTGATGAACAAACATCAAGTTCCCTTTTCCAAATATATAGACTCAGATTTTCCTGCCCAAAGCTTAGGGACATTATATCCCTCCAGAATTCTACTGTAGGAAGAACTCTTTTGTTTTACTGTAAGTTACTTGTGAACATTTCCCGAAAGCTCCATGTAAAAGGCTTTCAACAGTTATACTTTATTAACAGAGAAATATGTAAAAGCTATCTGATGCCGTATACTTAATGATTTGATACACTGCTTCAATAATCAATAATGACACCTTGTATACTCTATTTTCTTTTTCTTTTTCTTAAAACTCAAGCCAGTCCTGATTGTGGACTGTCAATCATAAACATGATAACATTTATAACATCTAATATAATGACAAAGATTGGGTAATATAATCTTTATATAATGAGTCTAGAGAAATTAGACTAAATTGACTTTCACATGACATGCAGATTCATAAAATAGATCTCCTATATAGTCAGACAATAACCTCCTCTGCCAATCGTTCTCCCATTACATCCACACCGTCTAGTGTCAGCATAGCCACATTTCGTTCACTACCTGGTTGAAGGGAATTTTATGTGCAGAAATTTAATCAGAAAAACACAAGGAAGTTGAGTTTAACCACAATGGTAAGATGATCAAAGGAGAAGAAAATCAGAGAAGAATGGACCTTACAGTGAACAAAAACTTTATCAGGAAGCTCCTTAACAAACAGCTCTGCTGCAAACTTCCAATCCGTCACACTGCCGAAACAAACAATTAACACATGAATCAGAAAATCAGTTAATTCCAACAAAAAGCCACAAAGGAAATTGCATCAATGTTATAGCATCAGCATTTGGTCAAAATCCAAGTAAAGGAATTATCATATATACCTTCCAAGAATTCCATTGACCATGACAATTAGATGATCCGCGGAGGAAGAATGTGAGGGTTTGGAGCTCCAAACATCGTGGCTTCCTTCTACTACGGACGCTGTTGTGCATACCTTCTTCTCCTCCGCCATGGGGTTAACAATCCTCAGCAACTCACGAAACTCAGAATCGGAAATGATCGCTACGCACAAAGGAAAAAATCTCCGGTGAGAAAAATTTCCGGAGAAAATCGAAATGAAAGCGCGAGAAAAAGAAATTAGAAAGAGTTTGAAAAGAAACCTGACGATGGTTGAAAAAGGATCCTGATGGTTTGATTTTGATTTCGTGTAATTTATACGAAGAAAAGTTAGTTAGTTTTTTGGGCAGAAGTGCCGGGAACTGTTACCTGAGAACGAAGGAAACTAATACAGAAAACGATGGGACACGTGGCGATTCCACAAGAGTTGAGTCTTGTGAATTTTGTTAAGAAAAATTGAAAAATGTGAAGGCCACTCTGAAGACGACGCAGAGGCAGTGATTTGAACAAGAAAGACATGAATGGGTTTTGCTATCATGCTATAATTGCATTTGTTTTTGGATAATGGTAACCAAATATTGAGGTTATTTCCGTAGATCGAGCAAAAGGATGTGCTGATTTTGGGTTGCTTGCTAGAGTATCCTGTAGGGGAGAAAAATGGAAGAACAAAAAAAAAAAAAACATCAACAACTTATGCGTTCAAAGGAAGAGAGACAGAGATAGAGGAGGGTAGAGCACACCAAAGGAACCGATGAAAAAATAAATACTTAATTTTTAGCTATGCCTTCAAACTTCAAAGATCGACAAAATTCACGACTTTTAAAATAAAATAATTAATGTTTAGATATTCCTACAAATTTTAAAGATGTAGAAATAAAAATTGTTAAAAAATATAATTAATTTTAAATAAATTATTTATTTTTAATTTATCTTTTATTTTTATTTATTTATTTATTCAAATTAATAATAACTATATAAACATATAAATAATTTTATTTCAAAATTAAAATTGACATATAAATAAAATTTTTTTTGAACAAATAAAAAAAACAGGAAAGTAATAAAGTAAAAACTTTTCATACATTCTATTCTAGTATTATATTTAAATTTAAGCAAATTTTAGATTTAATTATATTTTTAATTTATTTTATATTAAACTGTGATTGTAGATTTTAATTTTTCAGTTAATTAAATTTATTTCCTAATTTTACATAAATTTATTTTTTTAATTAATTTTTATTCAAAATTTTTTAATTCTCAACTTTCTTTTACATAAAAGTTGATTCCCATTTCATTTGTTATTTAAAATTTGGGGTCTTTGATGAATATAAGAAATAACATAATTTTAGAAGTTTAGAAATTTGAAATTTATTTTGTATTTGGATGAAAAATTTTAATATTTTAAATAATTTAAAATATATTAAATTTAAATTATTTTTAATTAATTTTTATTTAAATAAATAATTTAATTTTATTATTTGAATAAAGAAATCTAATTCTGTAATCTAGATATAATTGAATAGATAATTATTTCGTTATACTTATTTACTATATTGTTGTTTTAGATAAGGTAAAAATTAAAATATAAAAATAAAATAAAATAAAAGTACATTATATTCTTATTTAATTTAAATATAATAATTTAATTTTTTGAAAATTTAACAATGTAATTTTATTATTTTAAAATTTTATTATTTGAATAAAGAAATCTAATTTTATAATCTAAATATTGAATAGATGACTATTCCATTAATCTTATTTACTAGCTGTTTTAGACAAGGTAAAATTAAAATATAAAAATAAAAATAAAAAAGAGTAAATTAAATTTTTATTTAATTAGTTTATTTTATATTATTTACTAAGATAATAAATAAAATAACTTTATATTATCGTATCTAACATTTAAGATGAATAAATAATTATAAAATAATTTATAAATTATACTTAAATAAAAATATTTTTAAAAAAATTAATAAAAAATTTAAATTAATTTTTTCATTTATTTTTTATTTTTTAATAGAAATATGTAAAAAATATTCATAGTATAAATTATTAAACGATTAAAATTTTATTTTGTGTACAAACAATATTGATAAAACTGAAATTAAAATTATAACTATTTTTAATTTCCGTTTTAAAAAATATTTTTTAATAAATTGTAATTAAAATAAATTGTAAAAATTATAAATATATTTTATAAAAGAGTAAAATATTTTTGTAAAAAAATATATTTTATCAAAACAAATTTTATATGATATTTATAAAATTATTAAAATTATGATTTATAAATAACTAAATAAGATTTTAAAAAATTTTAAAGTTTAAAGTATAAAAAACAAAAGTGAAGTAAAGAGATAGGGTCATGAAAAAAAAAATTTAAATTACCACTATTTCAGTGGAATTTGAAATTCATTTATTTTATAATATTAATATTTTTAAAATTTAGAATTTTTATAAAATATATAAAAAATATGTTAATAATTAGAATTTTAAATTTTTAATAAATTTTTTTATTCTTTAAAATTGTTCAAAATTTTTTGATAAAATATGAAGAATTTTTTATAATATTAAATTAAAGTTTAAATAAATTAGATATTTTGATGGCTAAGATTTAAATAAAAAGGTCTAACTTAATATATATAATCTCTTATGTTTATCAATTTGGTATTTTCAAATTTTAAAACACAAATTAAAATTAATTAAATCTAAAAAAATTTATTTAAAAAATTTTAATTTTTAAAAAATAAAATGTGAAAAATTTAGTGCAAGAAAAATCGTGTGTCCATGTGATCTATTTAAAACAATGTTAAAATTAAAATAATTGACATTTCAAAATTTTGATAAACATTAAATTATATATTAAAATTTAGATAATTCTTTTATGAAAAGTTAATGTGATTATTAATTGCACAAAATCTTCAAATAATTTTATGAAATATATGATATGTTAAAACTTAACTCTAAATATCTTGAAATCTTGCTATATGAAAAGTGTATTATTCAAAGTATCTTAAAAAATTGTTAAGATGATTTAAAGCTTTATTAATATGTCATGAAAAAATTCAAAATTTATAAAAAAAAAATTATGTCTTTTTTAAAAGAGGAAATATGTCAAGTTAAATTTTAGAATAAATGATAAAATATTAAATATGAATAAAAAATTCTACCTATACATAACATAAGATATAACTACCAAACAAATAACAATAACTAATATTTACATTACATGCATGATTCGAGTTATCTCCATATCTTTGAAAAATGCAAGCTTCTTCTTGAATGGATAGAAGAATTTTTTTCACTAGAAAAATGTCTTTTACTTTACTACCTTAGATATCATTAGCACATATTTATCTAAAAATTTAATTGTTATATACTACCCATGAATTGTTTTTTAGATTATTATCTAATTATAAATTTTTATATTATTAAAATTATTAATTTTTGTAATAATTATGTTAAAATTATATATATGATATTTTTTAATTTATCAATAGTATAATTAAAATTAAACTCTTTATTCAATACTTTAATTCTTCCATCTTTTAAAATATTATAGAACATTATCTTGTTAAATACTTATCATTCAGCTGTATTATATATTATTAAATTTATTTTTTTTATTTTTCATAAAAAGTATGTTTAAAGAATCTTAAACATAAATATTTTGATTTTTAACTTGGAAAAGTTGATCAAATAATATTTAGGTTATAAGATATGACTAACTTCTTTAATATAACTTGATTTGTTTTAAATTTGTTAAACAATATAAATTGGATAATTTTAAATTTTAAATTTTTTTACTAAAATGAGTGAGTTATATATAAAAATGTAGGTTAAATTTATTTTATCATCCTAAAGGTATCTCTGAAGCACAAACCTTTTAATGCCTAATTCTTATTTTTTAAAACTTTTTTTAAAGAAAAAAAATACAAAGAGGATCTTTCTTACCTGAAAGATATTCCACCATTAATACCGATTTCAATAATGGAAACGATTAGAAATGAAAAAAAAATTGACCAAATAAATTATCTTATTTAACATAATAACATATTTGGTAGTTTGGATCATATTTACAAATCCATCAACTCACATAACTTATGGTTGTGATATGTTAAATTTAGTTAGTTAAATGAATAAATATTATAGTTATTTAGATTCCCAAGATCAATATAATTCCTTTACAACTAAATTTTATCTTTTTACAAGCATTTAATTTGTCTATTACTTCACTATTTTTTGCTCTCCAAAATAGCTACTGTTGCGTGCTTATTGTGCTATAAAGTTTTATTCACGGACAAGTGCACCATCGAAGTAGAAAGATGTATTTAAAACCTTAATATCGTTTTTCCACAGAGACTATTTCGACAATCGTAAATAATAATTAAATCCTAATTTTTGAGCTCACCAAAAAAGGATTGTTTAGAAATATTTAAAGTGAATGGAAGAATGGAACAAAATGAGAGTAAGCGATTTAAAGACAAAAATGCACCTATACGAGTTTAATTATGGAGAGATATGGAACTTTGGTTTCCCTAATAACTTTACCTAGTTTCACCCCAACTCCCTTGTAAATGATTTGAGTCAATTGCTAACCATTCGTTCTCATTCTATTACTATGCAATGGTCATGCAATAGCAATATTCTTTCCTTACTACCCCAATGATCATACAAGTTATATAAGTAAGAGAAGTATAAAGAACATGCGGACTTGTTAAATTAATAACGGATTAGAAATCAAAGATTCCGATTGATCCTCCAAAATCCTTAGATTCAATTTACGTTATAATTCCGTTCATTAGAAAATGGTACGATCGTTTATCCTTTAATTAACTTAGAAATTAATTCTCATTAATTAATTATGCATAATAAGGAAAACATAATTGAATAAAAATACTGAATCATTCATAAAAAGGAAAAGAGGTTCAATTGGTTACATTTTAAGTTTCACCAAAGTCCCATGATTTGGAAATTAGTTACACATTGAGAGATAAGACAACCAAAAACATGCTAATCTAACAAAACAATCCATAATCTTAATTCTAGAAAAAGAATGATAAAACCGTAATATTAGCAAAGCTGACAATAGAACATTGCAACTCATACTGTAGAAGAACTTTTGTCTCCAAATCCTACGGAAGGATATCGATGGATACTAAAAGTGGTGTCCTGAATGGTGTGTTAAAGTCTTCTTTTTATAGACATGGATTAGGGTTTCAATATGGTGGATCGGACTTGACCTAACTGCTTCCTTAGCCGTTGCAAACATTCTACGTAATCTTGCATCAGCGTAGGGCTAGGGCTGACATGTCATTGTCGCATTATATGTAGTATCTTTTTATGCTTCTTTTACTCTCTTTTTAATCCAAAACTTACCTATTTTTGGATTCTTTACTTGCATGACCATTCCTACAAAAATAAGGAAAATTAGGTAAAATTACAATTAAATAATCATAAATTATATTATAATTATAACTAATTTTCCATAAATAAATCAACAAAATGGTGGTTTATCCCTTACTAAAGGATTAGATCTATCTAACATTCATAATTTCTCATAATATACTTTATAGGCTACAAATATACTTTAGTAAGAAATAAAATAGAAATAAGAGGAAAAGTCATAGAAATTAGAAAATTTTTAGCAAAAATGATGAAAACGCTCCTACACTAAGATAATACAAAGAATGTGTAGAAAAAGTTAAAACAAAGGTTAAAAGACATTCTAAGGAATTATAATACATCAATGATGGTTAGAATAAGAACAAAGGGAGAACGAAAAAACCATAAAAAAAACTCTATCTTCCACAAAGGCTAAACTATTTTAGAAAAAATGGCAAATGACGTAAGAATAATCTGAGAACAAACTAATAAATGTTAGAGACATCGAAGGAACAATTTGGGAACCTCTCGAGAAATGTTGAGAAAAATTATCAAAATATCCCTGGAAGGTTGGTAAGGCAAGAAAATGGGAAGCAAAAGGCAGGAAGTGGGTCCCACCCCTTATGCATGAAAATAGGTTGGAAAAAATATGGTGATGACTCACCATATGATTCAGTACTTCATTAATACTGTATAAGGTAAAAATAATAAATAGAAAAGATAAAATTAACTATAGTTAAAGTAAATTAACTTTATTTAATTAAAATTAACCATGTTAGTTAGAATAAATTAATCTTGATTAGTGATAAATTCAAAATAATTAGCATTAATCTAATCCTAAAAGGATAATTCCCTTACATTTATATTTATTTTAAAAATAGAAATTATATGCAAATGTACCAAAATATCCTTAAGTAGAAAATTAATTCTCAAATCATCCTAAGTGGCTAAATTCTATCTTAGCCTTAGGAGGGCTTATTCGCTTCATATTACATCTTCTAGGGCTTATTCGCTTCATATTACATCTTCTAAACACTTAGACAAATTCTTTAAACTCAAACTACTCTTGAAACCCAAAATTTACACTACGCTTAAACTTTCATCTTTGAGGTTTAAGTTAAATTAAGATAAATCCCTAAAGCCCTATCACCAACACTGAGAGATCTTGTGTGGACCACCAAGAAGGAAGAATAGCAGCCATAAAGCGCTACCAAACCCATCACAAAATTATTCAACAAGTAAGATTTTATCATATGTTATTCTAAGTTCTAAATCTTATATTTATGGTTTGAGTTTTTTCTTTTTTGGTGGATTTTATATAAGATCTATAGAAACTTTTTTATTTAAGTTGGTTAGAGTTCAAAATTGCCCTTCATGTTTAAATATGGGCAAATTTCCTAAAATAGGGTTATTTAAAAAATTATTTACGGATCAAGGGTACTTGAAAAAGTTATTCGGAATAGGGGGTACAAACAGTATTAAAGACGCAATAATTTTTGCGTATTGAAGTTACGTCCAATTCGATGCGGTGTAGAGAAGAAAAACCGCTTAAATTGGTGCGGTTTAAGAAGCTAAAATGCATGAGCTTATGCGTTTTGGTAGCTGATATTTTTGGGTCTTTATGCGCCCAAATTGATACGGTTTAAGGAGGTATAAACGTAACAATTTATGCGCTAAAAATTTTGGATCCTTCAGGCGCAGTTCAGGGGGGCAAAAAACGAAATAATTTATGTGTTTTGGTGGCAGTTGCATTTGAATTTAGGCGTTTTTGCCATTCAAATCACACAATTTGATGCTTCATAAGCTATGTCACATAATTTTAAACGTTTGACATCCATAAATTTATTATATTTTAATTGTTTTACGCATTTATTTATACGTTGTAAGCATGTATAAAAATATGTGAGTTGATTGCATTATGAGAGTAAATTCGGAGAATTTTTCAGTAAAAGAGAGTTTTGTAGCTTTTGTTTTATTTTACGGTAAATGTAATTTTCTTTCATATTTTAATAGTTTTAAAATTATTATAAATTACTTTTAAAATTACTGTTATGAAGTAGGAATTTGTTTGAATTTTTTAATATTTTTTTTAATCATGGATGAAATAATAATTATTATATATTTTAATGGAAAAATGTTTGAAGGTGAGGAAGGTTTAACATTTGAGGGGGAAAAAAACCAATTTAGATATCAAAAAATGTTAGTTTTGATGAATTGAAAGAAAAAATTTTCAAAAAATTAAAATTGTCATCTGGGCAAATTATTTCAAACATAATAGGAAGATTTTTAGTCTCATCTCAGAAGGTTGAGTACATAGGATTTCAAATTAGAGATACAGAAGATGTAAAATGCATGATGAATACATTTGAGCAACAACCTCTGATGGCTATCCTTGAAGTATATATCGACATTAATATTGTTAATGAAGAGAGTGGATTTGCTATAAGTGGTAAGTAAAGCATAGGTTACATTGATTATTTTTGTTTAGTTGACTAATTTTAAATTAAATGACATTTTTTATTTCTTCTTATTTAAGGTGGTGTAAATGTCTCTGATGATGATAAATAATATTATTTGTCTCTAATAGATGAGTTTATTGCTGAAGAAAATGATGGTTTAAATGTGAATGAATTAGAATGGGAAAATTTAGCAAACATTGGTGGTGATTATGATGGTGATAATGATGATGATGATGATAATAATGCTGATGAACAATTTATGGTAAGCTTCGATGGAGGTGTAGGTGGAAGTTCATTTCACATTCAGTCTCCAGCATGCGAAACATCTATTCAATGAAGAGGTCAATCGGGTAAATAAGTTACGATCAATATTGTTAATATTAGTTTTTATATAAATTGTTTAATTGGGAATATTTAGATGAAGATCTTAACTTTTCAACAAATGTTGGACATAAAAAATGGGTGGTTGGTGATGAGTTCTATGTTGGTTTACAATTTGAAAGTAAAGAACAACTGCAAACTGCATTGAAACATTATTGTATGAAGGTACACCAAAGTTTTGTTATTGTTGAATTAAAACGAACATTTCTTTCTGTTCGTCGTCCTAATTATGGAAGTGGTTATCCATGGCAAATGAGAGCATGTTTATCAAAACGATCAAATGAATGGTCTGTAACAAAATAGGGAGGTCAATACAATTGCGTAAATGCTTCTCTATCCTAAGACCATAGAAAGTTGGATTCTGATTTTATTTGTTCGTGCATATTGGGTATGTTCTTTCCACAAACTTAATGTTTGTTTTTCGATATTATATTCTACTGAGTAATTTTTGAATTTTTTTTATTGTTTATTGTTGATTCGGTATGGTAAATGAAGAACCATATCTATCAATAGCCTTAATCCAAGAAAGAATACTAAGTTTGTATGAATACAAAGTTTCATACAAGAAAGCGTGGATTGCGAAACAAAAAGCTATTGTTCTTGTGTTTGGTGATTGGGATCATTCTTATGGTTTATTGCCAAAACGGTTGCATAAAATGATTCAATTTGCTCCAGGTTCTAGGTACAAGCTCGAGACAAAAGCTGTCATTATTGGTAATCAGGTTCAGAATGGAGTGAGAAAATTCTTTCGGGTTTTTGGTGTTTTAGACAATGTTGTGAGGCCTTCAGCTTTTGCAAACCACTTATTCAAATTGATAAGACATTTCTTTATGGGAAATATAGAGGTACTTTGCTAATAGCTACAAGTCAAGATGGAAACAACGTTGTATTACCTATTGCTTTTTCTATTGTTAAGGATGAGACATTGGATGCATGGAGTTAGTTTTTAGCTTTGTTAAGAGAATATGTTACTTAGAGGAGTGGAATATGCTTGATATCAAATAGGCATCAAAGCATTAAATCAGTTGTGAATAACTGTCGCAACCGTAATTACAACGAGACGACGAACTCGCTTAGACATTTTAAAAGAATTCTTTTTTATTAATGTGGAACCGTCACCAAATTTTATTTTAAGGGAAAATATTTGGAAAAATATTAACTTGAGGAAGAAATTCTAGGTTCGGGAGTCAGTTACGAATAGGGAAGGTGTTAGGCACCCTACTCGCCCGTTCCGAAGAACGGCACCCTTAAGCTGAGTGTGTGATTTATTTGAAAACTGTTTGATCCCTTAATAGAATTAAAGTAAATAGGTTTGTATGAAAATAGCCTCATAGGACTTGATCCTACTCCTACGTATTCCCCGGTGCAGTGGGAAATTCAAGGCTACGTAGTTTTGGTTAAAAGACTTGATCTTTTTAAGGCAAGATAGGGAGGTGATGTCAAAATGGCTTTGACTAAATTAGAATTACATGCTCGTGTACTTGAACCGCCATGCGCCGAGCTTTGGATATAACAAGAGGTTTATTAGAAGAACTCCAAACAAAAAAAAATGGAAGTTTTGAATGAGACAGAAGTTCAATCGGAAGAATGTTTGTGCGAGGCTCAAGCTGTCGTAAGCCGCGCTTGAGCTTGCACGAATTCTAACACGGAACAACAGAGAAGGCTGTCTGTTCGTGTTAGAATTCATTTGGACGACTCTCCTAACAAAAAGTGGAAGTTTTGAATGAGACAGAAGTTTTATCGGAAGGATGTCCGTGCGAGGCTTAAGCTATCGTAAGCTGCGCTTGAGCTTGCACGAATTCTAACGCAAAACAGCAGAGAAGGCTGTCTGTTCGTGTTAGAATTCATTTAGATGACTCCCCAAACAAAAAAGTAGAAGTTTTGAATGAGACAGAGGTTTTATTAGAAGAATGTCCGTGCGAGGCTCAAGCCGTCGTAAGCCACGCTTGAGCTTGCACGAATTCTAACACAAAACAACAGAGAAGGCTACCTATTCGTGTTAGAATTCGTTCAGACGACTCCCCAAACAAAAGGTTGAAGTTTTGAATGAGACAGAAGTTTTAGCGGAAAAATATCTGTGCGAGGCCCAAGCCGTCGTAAGCCTCGCTTGAGCTTGCACGAATTCTAACACAAAACAGCAAAGAAGGCTGTCTGTTCATGTTGGAATTCGTTCAGACGACTCCCCTAACAAAAAGTAGAAGTTTTGAATGAGACAGAAGTTTTAGCGGAAAAACGTCCTTGCGAGGCTCAAACCGTCATAAGCCGCACTTGAGCTTGCACGAATTCTAACACAAAACAGTAGAGAAGGCTGTCTGCTCGTATTAGAACCCGTTTAGATGAGTTTCAAAATGGAAAATTGGGGAAAAGAAACAGAAAGAGAAAGGAAATAAGTTTATCGCTCCCATTTTCTTCCTATCTTTATTCGTCGTTAGGCTTTTCCACAAGTAATTCTTAGCGGGTGAGCATGTTCACTAAAACTCTCAGTCCATTGCCAGGGATCCGTTGACTATAAGCAGTGGACGCTTCAATTTCAACCCGATTACTTTTCCTTTTTAGGATCGTTTCCTGTCACTTTACCAAAGACCAGGTCTGACTCTGATTAGTAAAAGCAATGGTAGGGGTTTAGTCTTGATAAGAGACAAAGTCGAGCTGTGACATGCTTATGGCCCCTCCCCCTCCTTAAACTAAACTGGAAATGGGGTAAGTGCTGTCATTGATCCAAGGTATGTCAAGAATCCATGTTGGGGATTTCCTATTTCTAGCATGGATGGCTGGTGCATATTCTGAACCTCCCTGTTTTGGTATAAGGCATTATGTTCGGAAGCATATTTTAGCCAGGAAGCCTATAACTGTCTATGGGACTTTGTGTATTTGCTTAGGAGGCTCTGAAGACAAAATTGAGGCTAAATTGTCGAGTGAAGGTCCTAACTGGACTTTTATAGGTTAAATCAAGACTTAATTTTACACTTATACGAGGTGGCATATTCTCGGACTCTCAAACTTGCCGCCAAGACCCTGCAGATTTCTACGAGTCTCTATGGGCCATAAGTGAGCTAGGCGTTGCCGCCAAGGACAGCAAAATAGCAACCTAGTTGCTGAAAAATGGTAGGCAACGGATTGCCTCTCTCGGAACTTATACTAGACCTTTTCATGACTCAATTAATTTAGGGGCACCTATACGACAGGTGTGATCATGCTGACCAGTTAGCGGGTATCTTTTCTTGCTCATTACTGTACTTGTTCCCCAGGTCAGGATTAACACCGCTTGAGTTGTGACAGTATGAGCTTCCTGAATGACCAACATTAGTCAAAATTTACACAACAAAGGAGGGTGATCTCTACTGGTGTCTGGACTTATGACTTGGTAGAAACATCTCAGCTTATTAAATTCAGTATTTGACTCCTACCCATTCCTCGTTTATATTAAATGGTTCAGTTTTGGATTGTTTTGTCTTGACTTCCTTTACCTATGGATTCCTGACTTAGACTTAATATCAGAACCATTATACCTATTTGCTATCACAGAATTTCAATTGCTTCAAGACTAGCCTTGGCCAAGTCGGTCTAGGCTAGGTTTGAAGTTGCTCACTCTATCTCTGATTAATTGATGAACATGGTCTGGGTGTGATCATGACGGTCGTTGGGTGTCATTTTCTAGTGGCCACTGAGCATGAGCTGGAAACCAAGAAAGATTTTTTTTTCTGGACCAATTTATTTCCGTACGAGTCATTTTTTGTTATCCGGGATTGCATACAGGTGCGAGGATGACTGACCAAACTAAAGCTCATTAGGGCTCTCAGCACATATGCATCTAGACCTGGTACAGCCTCTTCAAATTTGTGTTCATTGTTGGGAGAGTGCTCCTAAGTAATATAACCGGATCAAGGTCACACCTTCCGACCGGGGCTTAATGTTATTATGATGGATTAGTTGCATGTCCCTAACTCCTTTGGTTTTAGGTTTTAAGCTTTGGGTATCAGGTCTGGAATGGCTCTGGACAGCCAGGTTTGCTTCTTATAAATTTAAGAATAACAAAGGTTAGGCTTAATGGTGCTTAAGGAGCTGAAACAGAAGCTCCGGGGGTTATTTCACCCTATGATTTGCCTGAGCACAGTGTCTGCTACCAGAACTGAGACTATAATTCATTGAAAACCAATTCTAGCCTCTGGTTCTTGAAGGAGATGAGTGTCCCTACTGGTATTAAGGTTCACAGCCGCTTTGTTTGTTGGAGAATGAAGAAAACAAGGATCATGTGTAGACTTAAGGAGAGGCAGAAACTGGCGTGACTATGGGTGAGGTTTCCCAAGGTCAGCATCTCAAGATCCTTTTTGAACTACATCGCCAAATGTCCAATGGAACTGAATGGCTATCAAGCAGCTTAGCCTAGAGCACTCAAAATTCTCGTATGGGAAATTATCAAGCGAAGAGCCTTACAGCTAGGTACAACTTGAGACGGAGAACACGGGGACTAGCTTCAGATTAAGATCAGATTCCTAGATAGAGTCCACAGCCCCCTCACAACTTGAGGAATATTAGAACGTTAGACCTAGGCTCACTGACAAACTATGGACTCATTTTAGCCAACATGGGGTCCTAACTATGCATTACAGAGGAGGTTTATCACTCCAGATACCAAGATCCAGCAGTTGAAGATGTCAAGGCTCTTGCAACACAGTTCACAGCCTTGGATCAAATTTGAAATATACTAGGGCCCCATGCAGATCATAAACTAGATCCTCTATTTGTTGGTTGTTATCATTCTAGATGAGATCATCCTTTAATGTTGATTTGGTGCAGTCTTATCAGGTTGGTACCTTGAGATTTTCCTGTAAGTTCTGAATAATCTCTGGCTATGGATTCACACTCTTAGCAAGGTAAACTGAGGCTGACTGTGGCAAGTCTCAGTTGCAGAGTTTCCCTACTTTTGGTATTTTATTTTTAGGTTCAAGGTGTTGTTGGATGGTTTATTTATGAGCAGGCTAAAGTCTGACTCTGTATCACGCCCCTGGTTGATTAACATTACCTCAGAAATCTCACCTTAATGCTACTAATACTGCATATATGCCCCTAATTTCTTTGATTTGGAACATGACAGTAGGTCAGTTCCTATCCTAGCTGCTCCAGGATGCTCCTGACCAGGCCTATGATCTGCTAAGGGATTTGGACCTACTAGCTGACTTATATAGAGCCTCTAAAGAGTAATTAAAGGTTGTTATTAATAAGGTAGAGGTATTCTTGATAAGGTCGGTGCCAGACCAGACTTTTGAGCCTAATGCCTATTGATGATCAGACTCTCTGCAGACTGATTCCAGCTAGTCTTCAATGCAGGAAAGGAGAGGATTCCTGGCTGTGATACTTTAATTTAGAGCTTCCAAGGTAGCTCACTGGGAATTTGTGCAGTATGGTGGGGAGCTTTTAAGAGGCATTATACATATAAGAACCAGAGTTATGTCCTAAGTTCCTGGTGTCACATCAGTTTGCTAAGGATTAGGCTGTGGAACAAGTGATTTGCATCTTTTGGATCAGAGCTAGGCCTAGACTATAGAGGAATTCACCAAGTGTGTTTATGCAGAAATATGAAGGTTCCCTGTATCTGTTGCAAGTCTTCCCCTGATCTAGTCTCTAGCCTGTTATTAATCAACCATATTTTCACATGTCATGACCAACTCTGAAAACGAATTCAAGTGTAGACACGGGGGAGGTATCTTTTCTTTTGGCATACCATTGTAACTGACTGTCTTATACTTGAATAGGAGTTGCATTGTGCAATGTTAATTACTGTTATAGCCAACTTCTGCTCTATATCGTACCCCATTGAAAATGAGATCATACCGCCTAATTTGCCAATTATAATAATTAACCTAAATGAATCCATACCTTATCTATGCATTTTTGAGTCAAAGCACACGGTTGCCATTACCATTGCGGCCATCTCATGGCAAATCACAGAAGTTGATTTGGCTACAAGTCCTATGAACTAGAGTTAGCAAAATATAAGGTTCTATTCCTATTTCAATGACCGTTTGGAAATCTCTTAGTTAAGGATACTATAAACCTACCACAAAGATATAGATTAGATCCTATATCAGCAGTTAAAGTTTCTTTGACTAGTAATGGTCTGAAACTATTAGGCATTCAGTTAAATTCTACATGACATATGCGCACATCAGATTAACTTTTAATCCTCTATTACTATCATCAATCCATACATTTCAAATGTCCATGCAATTGCATCATTTGGTTTATCGCAGGAAATCCGTCAATACTCTATTCAAATTGAATATATACGATACCGGAAAACCTAAAAACTATGAACCTGGACATTTGGATTCGAATGCAGCAATCAGAATCCTTCCTCTGTGAATTTCTTGCAGCGAACAAGCAGAGAAGACCAACTCTGTATCACGCCCCTGGTGTTTCTGAAATTAGTGAAAAACTGCCGCGAGCCTCCGATTGAAAGCAAGGAAAACTCCACAACTTTAATGAGAAGAACCGAGGATCCTGATTGAATCTATTCCGCGTGAATTCTAGTCCAAGAAAGAGTGAAAAATCTCCTTCCAATAGCGATCGCGAGAAGATCTGTAGGGAACTGAGTGAACTGGGTGAGAGTTCAGAGTAGCTCCTTGAGAAATCTTTGAGGAAAAATGAGAGAATTTCTAAAATCTTCTTCAGAACCCCTCAATGTTCGAAGCCAGTAGCCCCTGCCCCGTCCCTCCAATTTTCTTTTTATCTCCTCTCTTAACCAGAGTTGTTTTTTTTAACCATGGTTAACTCCTAACCAAGTTAACTAACTTTTTAACAGATTTTTTTTCTTATTGTTATTACCTCCCTTTTTTTATATATTATTTCCAATTTTGTTTGTTATATATTTTCATTTTACTATTTCTATTTTGATTTTTTTTTCTTCCCTTTTTATTATTTATATATATATATTTTATTTTTCTTTCTTTTCTTTTTATTATTTTTCTGTCTTGTCTACTTGTATATTCATTTCATTATTATTTCGCTGTCTTTATTATTTATTCCTGGTAAATTAATTTATCTCAACTCGGACAAAAATTGATGCTCACAATAACCCTTATTTGGAATGACAACCTCCACATGCATATCATGTTTATTGCATCAGGTATATTGCTAGCAATTTTAATCACAGATTTAAAAACCAGAAACTGAAACAAGAGTTGCTTAAATTAGGTAAAGTCACTTGATATTTTATATATATGTAAGTACTTCATAATTTTGTTGAAGGTGATTATATGTTGTTAATTGACTTTACAGGTTACATAACATGTAAAGAAATTTTTATTACAAGTTGTAGAAGTTTTGCTGCTTTTAGTGCAGATGTTGCTAGGTGGATTGATAGATATCAAAAGAAAAATGGAGTCTTGAGTATGATGACCATTAAGACGATTTAGCCACATGACAACCAATCTATCGACTCAGCTTAACAAAGTGTTAAAAGGTAATTTAAATCTTCCAATCACCACTTGTGAAATGTACTTATAGTCGTTTTGGTTGAATATTTTGTGCAAAGGGGTGGAATGTCTAAAGCTGAGATTGCGAGTGGTCAATGTTTTTGTAAAAAAGTTATTGATGCCATTAGAAGAAATCAAGCAGCTGCATCTTCACATCAAGTCAGAAGGTATGATATACAATCTTCACGATTTGAAGTTGATGAAGCTTTCAACCCAATAACTCAATGAGGAGGTCACAAATGGTCGGTAAGGTTAGCCGATCGTTATTGTCAATGTGGTAGATTTCAACTTTTAAGGTACCCTTGCTCCCATGTGATCGTTGCTTGTGCGGTAGTTAGCATTAACTTCTATCAATTTGTTGATGATGTATATTCCCTTCAACATATATTTGCTGCTTACTCTTTCGATTGGTGGCCGATTGGAAATGACAATGACCTTGTTGATGTTAATGATTGGGTTCTAATACCAGATGAAGAAATAGTCAGAAGGAAGGGTAGACCCAAATCAACTCGTATAAGAAATGAAATGGATTGGGTTGAATCGCAACCTAGTTCAAGATGTCGTTTGTGTAGGGAATTAGGTCATAATCAATCTCAATGTCCACAAAGAGTTCGAGATTAGTTAATAATCACATTATCAAAAGAAACACGAGGTTTGTAACGTGTTTTAGTGTGTATGATATGAATAGTTATTGTAATATTATAGTTTGAATTGTGTTTAAATATTTTGCAAGTTAATTCGATTAATATAATTTCAATTTTGATATTCTAATACTTGGTATGAAACAATAAACACAAAAACGATAAAAAATTGTCAACAAGATGATATTTATGCTAAGCTAAATCGAATAAAAAATAACCGCGTACAATAAAATGCATAAGAAGCAATAGGGGAAAATGTCTAATCCAAATGAAAGTCTCCAAGACATAACATGTGCATAAAAATAAATTTAAATTAAATACAATCCGTTGCATGAATCAATCACCCTTGGCCCTAGTGGTCCTCCTGGTCTGCCAACAAGGTATCTCAAGTGCAGATTCTGGTGGATGATGATCTAAATGCGCTCCCATGTGAAAGGCAGCTGACAAATCTGCATTTAGGTCAAGGCCATGTCCATCGAAATGATGAAGAATCTGCTAATCATGGACATAGACATGCATGAGTGGATCGGGAGTGATCAAGGGTGCCTGATATGGTGAAGGTGTATGAAAACTCATATCAGCATGTGATGATGACGTCCCCCTCAGTCCCTGCATAGGTCAATCCGGCCCCAACATTTCCCTCGTCAAAGAAGGTAGGAGATGGCAGATCAGGCGAGGTGAATAGTCCAAATATCGCGTCAAATTGTAACTCGGTCGATGGACCTACATGAGAAGGATCTGCAATCATATCATAATACATGTTAATGAGTTAAATGTAATAAAAACATCAAATTCTTCAAAATATAAATATAGTTAAAAGGTAACAAATCACAATCCTCACGGTATCATGGTGATGGGTATGTGTACACCGGATCGAGGGAGGGGACATCCCCATGGGACAAAGTACTCGCCCCTTTTGGGGAAAATCTGGGATGGGAGGTGCAACTGCAACTGCATGTCGTCGATGTCGTTGAAGACCCTGTCGCTCCACGCGTGTGGGGTTCATATTAGCCTTAGCATCTGCAGGAGGAGCTTGTTGAGTTGGTTCAGGTGCACTGAACATAGCCTCGACAAGGCGGTCCTCAACCTTCTTCAACACCATCGTCCTCTCGACACATCGTCGGATGTTGTCAAAAATGTCCGTTGTTGACATAGTCCCCGATGCAACAACCTTGGTGATCAAGTAATGAATAATTTCCAACTTATCTGCCTATTATTAAAATAAAAAGTAAATAATTATGAAATTTAAAGTTACTATTTTAAATGATTTAAGAATGGGTTATAAAAACATACCACACGCCCCTTCACCTCAGCTTCTTGTGTGATCCATCGACGTGTATGTCGGATGTACCATCTCATATAATCCGAGTTATGACTAAGTAACTCGTTAGATGGTATACCGATACACACACGTTGATGCCTCTCCTCCCAAACTGCCAAGAAAGGGCTGAAAACTCTACGCCAGTTTTCGTCAGTCTTCCCCTTCAACGTCATCCCGTGTACATCCTCTGGCTGAGATGGAGCCTGAGGGATATGCTGTGCCATCCCAAACTGCCTCATACAACAATCCGGTTGGTGCCACTCTAATATGTTGAAACATATTAGAGGTACTATAGTTGTCCATATATCAGAACCAGTTGTACAGACATTAAACAAATCATCAATGACCCATCTATATGGTTGCCATATGATCTGTGTTTGTAAACATGTAAGGTTAATTAAACATAAACATTTAAACAAAGAAATCTAAATATATTAAGGTTAATGGAAGTCTGAAACGAACCTCACGTCAATCCATCGAATCAAATACATGCCTATATAAAACAATATCGTGGTTACGACCTGGTTTTAGGCACCCTCGGATCCATCTAAAATGAGATGAAAAAAAGTTAACATTCACTTATGTAAACCCTTAAAGTATAAAAGATATTTGTCGACGACGTTGCTTACTTACCTCGCTCCTAAAGGTAACATGTGATCCTCGTATGGAAATCGTCCGGGAGAGAGCTTGGGAAACCGTTCCCAAGTCCAAAGTTGTAGTAACGATGAAAATCCATAAATATATTTTTTATCGTAATCTGTGCAACCGCACAGTTCACGATAGAGATATGCAAGAACTGCCCCACCCCAACTATACTGAGCACAAGTATCGAAATCAGCAATCAGGGAAAGATATAGAAGAGGAACTCTAGAACTCGAGTGATCACAAAAAACACTCCCCCAATCAGCCGCAACATGTAAGCACGCGTGAATCGATCTAACTGCTCTTCATTGCCCATGTGGTCTTCGATGCTAGCAAAATGTTGGAGCAGCCAACTCATCTTCAGTGATCCGCCAATGATCTCCCGCTCACAAGGTGAAGCACCTAGTAGCTGAAATAGGATACCCTCCCAAGCCCTAGACGATGTACAACCAATAACTGGTTGACCATCAATGGGCAACCTAGTCAAAACTACAACATCCTGTAGTGTAATCATGCATTCCCCAGGCAATGTATGAAACGTATGCATCTCCGGCCTCCAAGAACCTTGCTCGACGTAACCTGTCAACAACCGCAAGCGGAACCACTGGAATGTTGTCTCGATCATGATAAAACTTTGCCCTCCTGATCTTCAACTCTCGATCAGGTTCTTTGTTCCATATCTGCTCAAAGATATGGACACTTTGCAACGTAAGAAGAGACGCATCTATTGGTCTTGGTCGAATGATGTGTGCTGATTGTGATGGGTCACTAGATGATGTCATACTGTACAAAGGTTTAAAGTTTTATGAGAAGTTATTTCAATTTGTCTATATTTAACTCTTTTTTCTAAATTATTATAATTTTAATATGTCTAACAATTTATTGTGTAAAAATCATTTATATATTGTGTAAATTATTTGAATACTAATTTTAATACTTTAATTTTTTTTATTGTGTAAAATATCGTGGTCTTATTAACTAACTTTGTTCCTAACACCAAATTTATCTCTAATTTATAATACAACATTTTTATTATAAATGGTACAAATTTTATGAAAAGACATATATATAAATTTTCATTAGTTTAAATTTATGAAATTTTTATTTGTGTCAAAATTTTATCTAATTTACTAACTTTTATTTTTTCCTAATGTGATATCTTTGTGTAAAATTTATTTACTTTTTTATTTATGTAAAAAATTAATCTAATTTAATAAATATGTTTTTTTAATGTTATATATTTTTTTTCAATTTATTAATCTTTTTATTTGTCTAAATATTTAAATTAATTTCATTTAATTTACTAAATTTTTTTTCAATTACTTTAAATTAATCAAATTTTTAATTCTATAAATTATGATGTTTATAATTTTTTTTACTTCAAAACCTATTTCTTTTAATAAATTAACATTTTTAATTAAATCAATTTTTAATAATATTTTTTCTATCTTACCATAACTATAACATTAATTATATTTTATTAAATATTTTTTTAAATAAAATTTTCAAAACAACTTATTAAAGCTATTTTTTAAATTAAATTAAATATAATTTTATACATTATTCATTTATTAATTATTTATTTCCTAATTAATTGTATACTTTATAAACTTTACTTAACATTTAAAATTTAAAAATTTTATAAATCCTATGAATTTAACCCTATAATATTTAATTGCAATAATAAATTAACTAAAGATTAAATGCATAAATTAATAAATAAATAACAACATTAAATAAATAAATAAATTATTCGCATTCACACAATTAAATAAATAAACTAAAAACAAAATTCAGAAAATAAATAAATAAACAACATAAATTTTATATACTAAATACTACTTCATATTAATTATTTATAACCAAAAATTATATAATATTACATTAAATGAAACTATCATAAATGTATTTATATTTTAATAAAAAATTTCTCTTATCCACTTTTTCTATTTCAATATTATTATTAATGAATTTTTGAGAAATTAATTTTTTAAATCTCAATTTTACTATTTTTACTATAATTTAAATATATTATTTATGAAAATATTTTATAAATTGTAAATTTTGTAATTTATACAATGTTTTTATATTTATTCCACAAACTCATTTTTTAAAATGTTTTTCATTTTTATATTTAATATTTTTATTAAATTTGAAATATTAGTTTCAATTAAATTATTTTTTTCAAGTCTATTATTCTTTTAGTTTTTTCTTAATTTTCCCGTAAACTTTTTAAAAAAGTTTTTTTTATTAAATTTCAAAATTTTCAATTTATTATTTTAATATCAATTTTAATATAATTATATCTTAAAGTGTAACTTTATTAATTATTTTAGGCTTTTTCAAATTTTATTGTACAAACTTATTTTTCAATTTAACTTTTACTTAATTATTAAATTATTTTTTTCCAATTTTATTTAAAATTGAATATATAATTTAATCAATTTTTGTTTCAAAAAATTCTAACTTTATTAATTTGTTGTGTTTTTTTTTTCACAAACGTTTTTTAAAATAAATTTTAAATTTATATTTGCTAATTTATTTCAATTTTAAATTTATTTTTAATTATAAATTTTTTTATACCCTAACATTACTTTTTGATTTTTTTACAATTAATCAAATTTTAATAAAATTTTGTAAAAACAATCTTTCGTTCTAAAATTTTTCCACTTTTTAAAATTGTTTAACAAACTGATTTTTTCAATAAAAAACTGATTTTCAAAAAAAAATTATTAATTTTTAAAAATTTATTTTTAAAATATATATTTTTTTTCTTCTTCAACAACGACGTTTAACTTTAATACCCTAATATTTAGTACCATAATCTTAAACTCAAAATAACTATCCAACTATTTAAACATTATTCTAACAACATAATTTCTATGTTTTACTAACCTTTTATCTCAAAATTTGTGTTAATGGCAAGTCCAAGCTAAGTTGTGGTCCCCAAACAAAATTTAAACTGCAAGTCCAAGCTATGCTGTGGTCCCCGGAAAAATCTTAAAATAGCCAAGAAACAAAAACGAAGAAGCGGAACATATAGGACCAAAACTGAAACGGTCCCCACATGCCCACAAGCTTAAATAGAGAATGAAAATTTAATGTGAACCGCATAAATTTAGGCGGCACTTTCAAAATTTAAATTATGCGTGAAAAATGCAGCAAAACCGCAACATTTTATGCGGAATAATCTGATTTACACATCAATTAAAGCGCCTACGGTGAAAGCGCATAAATTTAGGCGCTGAAGCTATTTTGTACGTCGCACAAAGTCCTATACAGTCCTATCCTGCATTAATTTGAACATAATTTCAGTACGCATAAATTATTGCGCTTTAAACATTGTTTATGGCCCCTTGTGCGGAATAACTTTTTAACGTGCCCTTAATCTATAAATAAGTATTTAAAGAATCCCATTTTGGAAAAATAGCCTTAAATATGAGCATCACAAATTTTTTAGTAATTTTTGGAAGTTAAAGAGAAGTTTTAATGGATTAAAGTGCTTCTAGCAACCTTAGAAGCAATTTAACCAATTAAAATTTCTTAAAACAAATTTTTGATGCTTTGGAAAATATTTAAGAGTTTATGAGAAAAGTTTTAAAGTGCTCAAAGTAAAAGATGGATGGATCTTGGAGTAGATCTAGTATATCTACACTTGTTTGTTTTGAAATTTTTTTTAGATCTTTATATTCACAGTTGAAAACTTGTTTATATCTCTTTTTAAAATCTTTAATCATGAAGTTATCTTGGATAAAGTCCAGATCTGGACTCATATATTAAAATTTCTAAAAGACTAAGAAAAATTATGTAATAAGATCCATAAACTTAACTTGGATTAGGACTTAAAAACTAATAAGACTAAAGGTGAAATTTTGAATCAAAAGTTGAATAAACCACTTCAAATCTTCCATGACCATGATCAAAGCCATGGAGTAAGGACAAATTATGGATAGATCTAAGAACATATGATGTATCAAGTGTCAAACTTCATGACACCAAGGTCATGTGGCAATAAATTGATAAAAGGACCCTTGTTTAAGTCACCTATAACATTCGGTCACTTCCTATTTGATTAAGGAATCTTGAGTTTAAAATTTTGATTATGATATTAAGAGGAGTCTAATTATGTATAACTATAGAATTATAAATTTGGAAGAGACTTGAATTTAGTAAAGTTCTCATTCGACCATATTGGTTGAATTGGGTGAAAACATACTAAAATCTTGATAGAACTCAAAGATGAACCTAAATATGCTTAAAAAGATGATTGAAAATTAATTATGGGGTAGGGAAAGAAAAGTGAGCATTTGGGCACTCACATAAAGAAAGGAGAAAAAACTCTAAAAATTTCTAGGTGTGGGTATGAACTTGTAGCCTAAGTTCTAAATTAGTGTAAATTAACTTTTAAGAGAAGAAAAAATGAACCATAACACCTTAGGACTATGGTATGTGGATTTGGCCACCTAGGTAAAAAAATAGGTAAGTAGGCTTGTTTGAATGTTTAAAAATAACTAAATAAGATATGAGTAGAAAACTTTAAATTCATAAGCAAGCAAGCTAGCAAGCAGGTTCATTAATGGATCAAACTTAAGTAGCCGAGTTATTAATCAACAAGCATAAAACTTATAACACTGAAACTTAAATTAAGTTGTGCATAATAATTTCAATTTAAGAAACACAAAGAGTAAACAATTAAAAAGGTTATTCGGCCAACTAGAAAAGAAATTCTATATACCATAATCTTACATTAAAAACATTAAGAAGTGAAAGAGATTGTTTGACTAAGAATGTGATGATATGCCTTAAAAAAATTGTCACAAAAAGGGTGACTAGAGAATGGGAATAAATTATAAGGCATGAATTAAATGATAGTCAAATGATATATGTGATATAACGTAATGTGATCTCAAGAGAATGAAAAATGTATGAAATTCAGAATAATTTCCTTGTATGTTTGTAACAAAAGTTAGTTTCTGCAACTGTAAAAGAAATTCACTTCAGCTAAATATTTTCTAAAATTTTAAAAGTGAATTTGTATGCATGTCATGTTTCTATATAAACTGAAGTGGTTGAGTTGAAAATTTTGACACTATAGTTAGGGTAGAATCCTATTGAGAAACTTAATTTCTCACCCCCCCTCTCCCACCATTTTATTTCTCAAACCCCAATAATATTGTTTGTGAAGGCGATGGTATCCGCAGAGATTGACAATGACAATCGAGTGATTGGAGTCTCAAGATCCTCCCAATTGGAGCGTTGCTAGAAATTTTGTCTCACTAAATAATGTATATGTTTGTAAATGACCATGTATTATGTATGATAGTAGTAGATATTTGTAATAGTATGTAGCGTGTAAAATAATTGTAAAGTATATGTATGTGATGTAAGAAAAAGGACTAATACCCTTATACTAACCTCTAGACTTAAGAACATGTAATAATTATTAAGGACTGTATAGGTAATATGAAATGAGTTTTGTATACATTATTTTATTATATACCAAGTAATCAAAGTGAGTAAGATGTGAGTGATGACGTTTGATTTTTTATTTTCTCCTACAAAAATCGCTACAATTTCTATTTAATTTGTATTTATATTATTAATAAATAACCTATGAACCCATCAAAATAGATAATTTAGTGCTTTCTATCCACTTTTCTGTAAAAAAAACCAATCCTATGTAAATGAAACAATAATAGAGAATAAACATCTTCAAACTTCATGAGACACCAATAAATTTGTGGAAATTTGATAAGTTCTATTATTATTATTGAATAGTTAAAAGATATATATATATATATATATATATATATAAAAGTTACAAGAGATTACATGAAATTAACATATTAATGATGTTATATATACATAACAACCTAAAAGACTATTTGAATTAGAACGAAAGTAACAAGTTTATCTCTTAATCCTATTTAACAAGTACATCACTAGGATTCAAATAACAGGGTACTCAACAAAATGATAACATTAATAGCAAGATAACACCAACTCTATTAATAACAAAAAAAAAATATTATCTAGAATGATTAAGCATAAAACTTATATAGGTGAATTTTTAAATTTTATCGCAAATCCTAATGCTTATCCTAAATATGTAATGGAAATTATAAAGCTAAAGTACGATGATGGTAGTAGAATTTTGAGGTGAAGTGGTGGAATGCGTTGACATAAAAAAAAACACTAATAACAATGACATTTTTCCAAGATCACATTGACACCAATTCAAAGATAAAAATTAAAGGAATGAAATACTCAAGTAGTCCTAGCCATAAGTAACAGATACTAAGTGTTATGCATAATATCTGTACAAATTTTGTATCTAACATGTTCGACTTCTTAACAAGGGACTATGCTTGCAAGAAAAAACTTAAAAAAATTAATAGGCTTACATAAGTATTGAATCATATGGTTTAGTTCAATGTAAAAAAAACACCTTATTAGGGTTTGACATGATAAAATCCTCTTAAAATAAGAATTTATTAGGGAACCAGGTGATGGATAGTTGTTGTTAGGATATGTCATAAGGTGGTTTAAGTCTTGCAATAAGCATAACCCTCATGCTTAGCTACCAAAATTAAGTCTGGAGCATAAAGTATCCTTTCCTTTTCTCAAATTGCCACAATCCATCTCATGTTCCATCCAAATCTTATCCATCATACAAAAATAAAATCTTTTGGAATATGATAATGAAATACATAACAAGTTTTTTAATGGTACAATCTTATTTTTGAATAGGAAAGTCTTTGTTCTAATGAAATGAATGACTTGCAAACAATTTAACCAACAAAGAACGTGTCTACAATCCTTATTACAAGCTATTTCTAACCCATAAAATAAACCAAGTAATTATGTCCGTGAAAATCATAAAGCTAATCCCCATTAAAGTTTCTTAACAAGCCACCAAATCCATTAATACTAAGATTAACTTGAACACTCTCGTCAACCTTGAGAGCCACATGCCATAAGGAGGATAGTTCAATCAAGCTACATATAATGAGAGAAACTCAAATAAGAAATCTCTAGAAATAAAAAAAAAAATTTACATCAAAGTATAAATAGATTGCAAGATATGAAAAATTTGGCTCATGATATTAGTTAGGATATTGGGATTTATCTCTATCCAAACTTTCCAAATAGATATAATAAAAATATTCACTTGAAAGTTTGAAAAAATTCATAATTCAAGAAGCTAGATCCATAAGAGTGAGGAAGTCAGGACATTGGCGAGTCCTAATTCAACCTATATGACTTGAGAGAAACAATAATCCCTTGAGGCAATACATAATATTTTCTTCATGAAGTAAACATTTAGAACATATAGGAGAATGAGACATATTCATATTATGCTTAAGCACATTTGTTGAAATATCATCATGGAAGACAAGCCAAAAGAAAACTTTGAATTCTCTAGAATATTTAAGTTGTGAAATCTTCTTCCATTTGGGGTCAAAACTAGCATGTATAAAGGAACGATGTTTTCCTAGTCAATTGTACCTATCCTTCACAATGTTGGGATATTATTCATTCAATTTTCACATGAAATAACTTAAAGAAAGAAGAAATAGAAAACTCGTATAAATAAGAAGACTTTATTTAAGTTTTATCACCACAATCTCAACCACAACAATGTACTTCCTTGGAACTTTGTATAGTTGTGTGTCACCACATTGTTGTCCTTTGAGTATACTTAGGACTTGGATAGTTGTGTTTTAAAAAATTGTAAAGAAAGCTTTACATTTTTTCTATGCAAAACTTGCAAGTAGTAATGAATACTTTTGAGGTGTTCCATTGAGATAGAAAGACAGTGTCAAACCATGTTAAAATTATGTGTGTTTTCTTTTTTTTTCTCTTTTTATGAATGCTCCAAAAAAAAAAAAAACAATATGGAGGATCTTTTATGCTTTTTCAAACTTTTGGTGGGATACCTTTCGCTATCCAACAACGGGTATCAAAGCTCGAGTTATGGCCCAAGGATAAGGAAAAATAAAAGGCAATCAATTGACAACATAACCAACATGTTATGGATAGAGGTTTTCACTTAAGAATAAGCATACCATGTGGAAAGGTCTTATATTTGAAGGGGATTTTTGTTGGTAAGTGCGAGGAAAAAATATTATTGGTTGATAGATTCTACAATAGGAGAGGATGGATTCTACAGCAAGGAAGGATCACAATAGCAAAAAACAAGAGATTTCAATGAGTTTCTAAAAAAGTGAAAATATGTGAAAGTTTTGATGAAAAGAGGATATGTTGGAATACTATTTATTCAAATCCTACATCAAATAACTTGGAGAATGAAGAGGTAGAAAAATCTTCTAAATAAGAAGACTTTATATAAGCTTTATCACTACAACCACAATAATTTAGTCCTCTGGAACTTTGGATAGTTATGTATAACCACAACAATATAGTTTAGGGGCTTGGATAGTTTTGTGTCAAAAAATTGTAAGAGAGGTTTACAATTTTTTCTCTATGCAGAAATTGCAAGTTGTTATGAATACTTTTGAAGTATTCTGTAGATGTAGGTAGACGATTTCAAATCACATTAATCTTGCATATTCTTTTTTTATTTTTCTCCTTTTTATGAGTGTCCTTGAAAACAGAGAAGGTGAAGGATCTTTTATACTCTTCCGTACCTTTGGTAGGATACCTTTCGTTGTCCAACATGCATTATATACACCTCTTAGATCATTATCCTAAATAATCAACTTTGAAAAATTAGTTTAAATGTAAAGATGAGTATTAATATTTCCTATTATGAAAACCTAATGGAAGACTTGAAAAATATTACCTGAAAACATAAGGACCGAGAGACTTATAAGGCTTCATAAAATTTAAAGGAGTAAAAACCTCATCTTTAGTTAGAGTTTTAGAGGAATTATTTACATATTCTTAAGAGAGTTGGATAAACCTTAATAAATTTATGTTGATATTTTTTAGCATAAAGTAAAAATTTAAAATTTCTAGATTTCCTTTTACAAAATATTTTTCTTTGTACACTAGGAGCTACAAGAAAAATAAAGATCTTAAATTTTACTTTTTCTTCTTCTCATAATAAGGATGAAAAAATAGTGTTTCTGTCTTTAAATCTAACCGATTTTTTTCTAGATTTTAAAATTAGAAAATCTTCTAGTTAAGAATACTCTAATTATCTTTCTAAAGTTACTTTTAAAGGATTGCAAGAGAATGAGAGGAATTATTTCATAAGACTTTTTTGAATGTCTCCAAGTCTTCCTTAAAATTTCTTTTTATTGATAATGATGTTGCCAAAAATTTTCTAATCAAAATAAAATATTTTTCTTTAATTAAACTATGAGTTGTAACATAATAAAAGAATAAAAATTTTGTTTGATTAACAATAATAGAATAATCATAATAAGAAAGTCAACCTACTCAAATCTAAAAGGCTTATTATTCCTAACAATGAAAAAACTATCACATCTCAACAAAAGAGAATTATGATCAAAGTGAAATAGAGATTTTAAAATTGTTTTAAAAAAAGTAAGATGTCATCTAAAATCATGGATACTTCTATCCAACTTTTTATACATATAAGGTTTTCCCAGAGATTTTATATGCTAAAAACATGTCCTATAAAATTAATATCCAACATATTACAATCTTTCAATAATTGGAAAAAATTTAAAACTATAGTAAAATAGAAGAAGCATCTAATTTGTTTTGAGGGTAAGGAGATCTCATTAAAAAAACCATCAATTTCTATAAAAAAAATAATTTTTAAAGCTTTGAAAATATTCTAAAAAAAGTCTCTAAAATATTATGTAACCCTAACATATACACCACTAAAGGTCTAAGCATAGAATGATAAAAAATTTGAAAAGTAATAAGTTGATAAAAGTTGTCAAATATCTAGTAGTATACTTAATCCTAATCTCAATAAGGTATCACATTTCACCATTATGCCATTAGATGCTTTAATTAATATGAGTTTATAACCAATCTTCTCCCAAAACTTAGCATAAAAGAAACAATAAGTTTTAACTAAAATAAGAATTTAATGGTTGTATCTAGTAATCATTTCTTTAATGTACCCATGATCATGGGACTTTTAGCTCCTCTAACATTTTAAAAAGAATAATCAAGTTAGTGAACTTAATGATTGGAATAATATAAAAGATAGGATTCAAATAAATGGATAAAAGCATAAAAAAAAGTCACTCCATGGCACTCCTAGCAGTATGAATATTAGGTGAATTTTCATTGTTATACATATATTCCCTTTGTAACAACGTTGGTAGACTTGCTATGTGAGGAGGAATCCTTTTAAATGATTTAGTAATAATATTTTCTAACCAATATAGTGATCTGTCATTAGTAATATTCTATTTTATTTTTACAAGGGTTTACATCATTTTTATTTTCTTGTGGCTGAATATTATTATGTGCCATTAAATTTTTTTAAATGGTTGACTTTGATTAAGTCTTCTTAAATAAAAATTTGAATGAGAGATATTAAATTTAGAATTATTACTAGCAATTAAACAAAAATTTAAATGAGAGACATTAAATTTAGAATTATTACTAGCAAATAATGTGGCTCCATTATTAGCAAGAGCATTGAGCCTCACTTTCTTTTAAATAGACATAAAAGCATTTAAAGATTAATTTTTGAAATTGTTCTTACATTTTGTTTTTTTTATTGACCTTCCTATTTAACTCCTTTAGTTTTTCCATATTACCTTTTTTATGCTTGGTTACTACAAGTCCTTCGTCATATAATGGTTCGCTTGAATTTATAACGGAAATATGTTCATCAACTGTCTCATGAATGCAAAGTTAAACATCCTTTAAATTTATAATATTTTTATCCATCATTAAAATAATCATGGTAGTAGTTCCCTCTTTAAAATAATGAGGAGATATATGTTTTTTAGTGTTCACATATTTCTTAAGATAATGAAATATGAAATATGTTGGAACAATTTCATGTGATTGCCCATAACATCCACAAGATAAATAGATTTAGGTGAAAATTTTAATGGATAACATAATATTAATGTCCACTCAAACCAACAACTTCTACCACTAAATTGGCTAGATCAACATACACTTGCAAAACAATCCTAACTATGTGTAGATATCAACATGAAAAGATATTCCAATAACTTAGAATAAATAAAAATTATCCTTTCTATATAAAATACTAAATTTAGACTATAAAAATTGTTGTCAATATTTTAAAAGGAAAGAATTTCACATGAAATAGATAAAAGATCATTAAGGTCCTTATATACTTAGACTTACTTTGGAATTATAAACAAGCAAGGACAAGAAGTGCTCTCGCCGATTTAGTTCAAAATCGGAAAATTCTTCCCCCTCCGCGTGATAAATGGGGCTACGATGTTTTTGGATTTAAAATTCTTTTTTGTAAATTTGACACTTTACTTATCCGAAAAATCTTGTATATATAAGTTTCAATTTTAAGTTGCAACCGCGCTTTATTAACCTTAATTATTTTTTAACCAATCATTAACCATACATTATTGTGAGTTATGTCCGATTTTAAAATTGTCAGTTGTTATGCTAATTGCCAAATTAATTTCCGTTTAAAATTTCAAATTCAAAATCAAATTTTAATTGATTTAATTATATCTTTAAATTACCATTTACTCAATCTCAACTTTTACTCCTATATAAAGGAGACTCGGCTTACCTTTCCGAACACACACAACCAATACTTTTCTATTTTATGTTGCTGGTTTACTTGTCTCTTTATTCCTACTTTCCATTTGCAACGGATTTGTTGAATCTTGGAGAATACGCATCAAGCACAAACATCTTTGAGGATAGTGCCGATACACGCATCAGACCATCACTTTCTAACAATAAATTCAAACTACTTTCTTTTTTATATTGTTGTTAGAATAATAAAGTTTAGTGGTCATATCTAAAATACTACATAACTAAATAATGATAAAAAAAATCAACTATAAACTCTTTCCATCACTTTAACTCAATTAACTTTTACATTAATTTTAATTATATAAAAATCATTACTTATATCCATCGTTTTAAATATCATTTTTATCTTTCACAAATTTATAAATTTATAATTTTTTTTTAAAATTAGATATTTAATATTTTTTTTCAAAAATTTCACCATCATATATGATGTCATAAAAAATAAAAATAATTAAAAATATTCTCTCCTAAGTATAACATGAAATTTGACCTATTACTCTCAACAAGCTCAAAATAACCAAATTTTTATGCGAAAAATCCACACTTCCCATATTTTTTATAATCTCATTACTATTTATTTAAACTAAATCTTACTCTTTAACTTTTATTTTCATCAAAAGACTTTCTTTAAAAAATATTTTTAAAAATTTTAACAAATAAAAAAAATTCTTTCTATACCTCCGTCCTTTCTTTAAATAGAAAAAAAAAATTCATATCCTTACAAACTTTAGTTAATGATGTTTTCATCCCAAATTCTATCTAATAACCAACGAAAAATATAACAAAAATGTTACATGATATTAATTTATATAAAATAAAAAATAAAAATTTTAATTAAAAACAATCGGCTTCAAGTTGTTTATGCTAAGCATTATTTTTATTTAAATGTTTTTTTACTTGTTAACGTTTGTAAATCATTGTTACGTCAGGCTTTCGCTATATTCCCATAAATTGTAATTGAAAAATTATAAACATGTAATTCTAATTAAAAAACTAAAATTATATAAAAATTAAAATAAAAGCACGAAAATATTGAAATTGAGAAAAATAAAATATTAAATAAAAAAATTGGCTTCAAGTTGTTGATTCTGAGCTCTATTTTTATTTAAATGTTTTATTTTTTTTATTTGTTAACGTTTGTAAATCATTGTTACGCCATGCTTTCGCTATATTCCCATAAATTTTAATTGAAAACTTATAAACATTCAATGTAAGTAATTCTAACTAGAAAACTAAAATTATATTTAAAAATTAAAATAAAAAAGTGCAATTGAGACTATGTATATTTAAAATGTAATAATTTTTTCATCATAAATCAATTCAATTAAGTGTAAATCGTAAAATTTAAACCATAAAATAAAAATTAAACATATTAAAAACTAAAATGTTAAATTTTTATCATCAGAGCGGATTGGATTTTGAATTCGATTTTGGAAAACAGATTCATTCAATCAAAGTAGTGTATACATATATATATATATATATTGTAATTTTTAATTTTATAAATTAATTTCTCTCTTTCATATTTATATATTGTCTAAATCATAAGTTAATCTTTCTATCACTTGAACTAATTATTTGTTAATCTTCCTTATACCTATATAATTATATACTTATAAAATCAAAGGTTTAATTAAGAAATTATTTGTTTGATAATGTTTTATTATTTAAATATATAATTTTAAATTGATTTAAACTTGCTCTAATATCTCATATGTTTATTAATATATAAATTTTATGTTTTATATAAAAATATTAATTAAAAATATAGAATAAATATAAAATAAAAATTATTTATCATTTATAATTAATTAAATTATTTTTAATCAAATCAAATTAGATCAATTTAATATTATATTTTTATAATCGATTTAATATTAAATTTAAACAGTGAAAATTAAATTATAATATATTTTATGATGAAATTAGAGTTTTATTCATAAACCAATTTAAATTGAATCATAAAAAACTTATTCAAAGACATAACTTCAATATTATTTTTTAACTCATCTACAAAAAAGATTCACAATAAATCAGAAAAGAAAAAATGAAAAAGTGATGTCATATATTCGGTGTTCCACCGAATTAGAAAAGAGAGAGAAAACTAATTAAATAAAGGGAATTAAACTTAGAGGAAAAAGGGGTATATTCAGAAGCAAATAAAGTGAAAACGTGATAGGCATATAAATTCTTTCCTTGTTTGGAATGTGGCTCACCAGAGTAGTGATGGTAGGAGATGAATTAAAAACAAAGTGGGAACAAAAAATGTGTCTGTTGTGTACGCAAACCTCCTTGCCGACTAATTCACTCACAAATAGATTCCTTACACATTTCTCTTTGTTACAAGTTATCACAACCAAATCTCCATTACCCAAACTCGTTCTATGCAACAAAACCCGTAAACCAGTTTCTTATAACTTCTTCCTACCATTAAAATCCACACCTTTAGATCAATTTTTTTTATTTTGTGTTAAATTTTTTTAAAAAAATTCAATTATTTTTATTAATTATATTGATTCTTTATTGTTGTTTTTATTATATTAAGTTTTTTAAAAAATTAATATGACCAATAAAAAGTTAAAGCAAAAAATTTATAAACTAATTTAACATAATTTAGAGATGATATATTGATGTGGGCTAATTTCAAGATTCCTTTTTCAAAAACCTTAAACTTAAATATCAACATATCATAACCTTCAAGTCATGCTACCGTTATCTCTTTTTCACGCTGCAAGTGCATGGTAATTTTTACTTATTTATATTTTTACTTAAATTTTATCTTTTAAATTAGGATGCCTTTGTAGGATATGATAAGATTTTTTTTTATCCTATCTTATTTTTAATGTTTTTTAATCAATAAAATATGATAAGTTTATTATATTACTTTATTATATCTATTATGTGGTGTAATTTTTATCATATGGAGAAGTCTAAGTTAGAGCATTATAGCATAAAATAACATATTTGTTTCCCAAATTATAATAATAATAATAATAAGTTATTATTATATTAATAACATTAAAAAATAATAATGACATTAATAATAACAATATACTATTAATTATAATAATAAATAATAATAATATTAACAGAATTAATAACAATAATAATAACATATTAAAAATTATTTTAAGTTTAATAATAATATTAATATTAGTAAAAAATATAATAATAAAATTATTAATTATAATAATGATAATAATAATAATAATAATATTATTATTATTATTATATTATATAATTTATTTTTTATTTCTCTATTTCTTATGGATATATTTTTTTAAATGACATCTTATCTTGTGATTTTCTTTTTATTTAGTAAAATAAAGTTAGGATATTATATTTATTAACTTTTATATTTATTTTTATTGAAGGATAAAAAAATATTAAACTAAAATTTATTTTTAATAAAACTATATCTAATTCTATAAAAAAATAATTTTATTATTTGAATATAATATATTTCATATTTTATCATTATTTAATTTATTTTAAATATATGATAAGATAACATAATATTATCTAATTTATTATTTTGATATAAAATAAGTATAGAATATGATGAATTATATTGTATGTTATCCTATTTCTATTCTATACTATTCCTATATTATTGTGATATTCTATTGTATCTTATTTATTAAATAAATTATAAATTATATTTAATTTTTAAATTAATTATGATTTTTTTAATTTTAAATTTATTTAAAATATTTTTATTTAATATTTAGATATTTTTAATAAAATTGATATAAAATAGTTTTAAAAATTTAAAATAAATTTTATAAAAATATAATTAAAATTGTAGAATTTCATAGGATGTGAAAGGTTTGAAATGTAAAAATTTTGATATTTTAAGTTTAAAGTAAAATTTAATATTTTATTTGATAATTTTTTAATATATAAATTAATTAATTTATAAATATTTATCCAAAAAAAAAAAAAGAGATTTAAAAAACTTCCACCGAAAAATTAAAATTTAAATGAAAAGAAAAAATAAATTTCAATTCTTCGAAGCCCAAACATCCACCTCTTATAAACCATCATGATCGACATATCATAAGTCATAACCTTCAAGTAATGTCATTCGTGCTACCAGTACCTCTTTTTCACGGCGCAACTACATGGTAATTTTTATTATTTATTTATTTAACATCATTTTTATTTATTTTATCTTTTAAATTATGAGTTTATTTGTAGAATATAATAAAAAAAATATAAGATCTGATAATTTTTATATTTTTTATCTTATTTTTAGCATTTATTTAATCAATAAAATGTAAAAAAGTTATCTTATTTAATATATTATTATCTAGTATAATTTTTATCATATGAGAGACGTTAAGTTAGAGAATAACAGTATAAGATAAATTATTTATTTTTCCTAATTATCTTATTATTATTAATAATAATAACAATAATAATTGATAAAAAGTAATAATTATATTAAAAATAATAATATATTATTAATTATAATAAAAAATTAAGTTCTCAATTCAGTTTGTGTATACATTACTCGTTACCAAACATAACAAAAATTTAAAGGTAACGGCAATTATTATTATAATAATATAAATAATACTAACTATAACGTGTTAAAAATTTATATTAGATTTAATAATAATAATAATGTTCATAATAATATTGATAATATTTTCATAAAATTATTAATAAAAATTTAATAATATATGAATAATAATACATTAATAATAATAATATTATTATTATTATTAGGAAAAATTATATTGATATTTTTTAAATTTTATTAAAATAGTATTCAATATCCTTTTATTTTTAATCTTTTTTTAATCTTTTTTATTTATATAATATTATAAAAAATTAAAATAAATTATGTAAAGTTGTATAATTAAAAGAATATATGATATTATATATTTTATATAAATTAAGAAAAATTTATTAAAAAATAAAAAAAGAAATATTAAATTTGTTTTAATAAATTTCAGTAAATATTAATATAATTTTTTCTTATTAATATTTTTATCATATAATTTGTTATATATCCTTATCTCTTTGCTAATCACCCATGCACGTTACTTTAGACAACAGCTTCTTTATCATTTATTTTTTATTTAGTAAAATAAAGTTAGGATATCATATTGTCGCAACCGTAATTCCGACGAGACGACGAACTCGCTAAAAAATTAAAAAATAGAATTTAATTGTATGTGGAGCCGCCACCAAATTTTATTTTAAGGGAAAATCATTTGGAAAAACCCTAACTTAAGGATGAAATTCTAGGTTCGGGAGTCGGTTACAAATAGGGAAGGTGTTAGGCACCCTATTTGTCCGTTCCGAAGAACGGTACCCTTAAACTGAGTGTGTGATTTTCTTTGCAATTTGTTTGATCCCTTAAATATAATAAAAATAAATAGGTTTGTATGAAAATAGCCTGACAGGACTTGATCCTGCTCCTACGTATTCCCCGGTGCAATGGGAAATTCAAGGCTACGTAGTTCTGTTTTTGAAAAATATTTAGGTAGAATTGGAGCATTTTGAGAGGAAATTGAATGGAAGATCTTTTAATCCACATGCACAGAGTCGAAGACAAGCGAAGGTTGCACGACGACTCATATGATTTTCCAAACATCGAAAGACAGGGTATGCTGCACTTTCAACTTTGGAGCTCATTGCGTGAGATCTTAGATCCTTTAGAAACTTTTAAAGACATTTTTGGAGGAAAAGGAATAGTTTTGAAAGAGTATTAAAAGGAAGATCCTTAATCCACATGCACAGAATCGAAGGCAAGCGAAGGTTGCACGACGACTCGTATGATTCTCCAAACATCGAAAGACAGGGTATGCTGCACTTTCAACTTTGGAGCTCACTGCGTGAGATCTCGGGTCTTTTAGGAATTTTGAAAAATTACTTTAGAGGAAGAGGAGTAGTTTTGAAAAAGGAAGATCCTGAATCCACATGCACAGAATCGAAGGCAAGCGAAGGTTGCACGACGACTCGTATGATTCTCCAAACATCGAAAGACAGGGTATGCTGCACTTTCAACTTTGGAGCTCACTGCGTGAGATCTCGGGTCTTTTAGGAAAAAAAAAATTACTTTAGAGGAAGAGGAGTAGTTTTGAAAAAGGAAGATCCTTAATCCACATGCACAGAATCGAAGGCAAGCGAAGGTTGCACGACGACTCATATGATTCTCCAAACATCGAAAGACAGGGTATGCTGCACTTTCAACTTTGGAGCTCACTGCATGAGATCTCGGGTCTTTTAGGAATTTTGAAAAATTACTTTAGAGGAAGAGGAGTAGTTTTGAAAAAGGAAGATCCTTAATCCACATGCACAGAATCGAAGGCAAGCGAAGGTTGCACGACGACTCGTATGATTCTCCAAACATCGAAAGACAGGGTATGCTGCACTTTCAACTTTGGAGCTCACTGCGTGAGATCTCGGGTCTTTTAGAGTTTTTGAAGAGCTAAGTTTGAAAAGATACTCAGCAGGAATGAATTTAAAAAGGTCCTTAGGATTTCCAAAAGTTATTTGAGGGGTCATGGCACGAGACTTTTAAGATTACCCCTGATGCCACTAATGGCGAAACTGCAAGTTAGACTTTTGACTATTTATGTTTGCATGTGTCACATGCTTGCCTAATTATTCAGGAGCCATGGTGTGAACTGCGTTCCCACATCCAATCTAGGAGATTCTTTAACTCAGCAACTTTGTTCTTAGTCAGAAATACCCCATCAGTTGTAGGTTTTTTCCAAATTTTGGTACAATTCAGATTGTTTATTAAAACTACCAATTTTAATGCCATTTTCTGACTGAGTTTTTTTTATTCAGGGTTAAAGTTGGTTAATCCCATATTCACATTCTCTGATATTTTGCTTGAATGTCTACTGATCTGCTATTTCTATATACCTATTGGATCAAAAGCTTTTTATGAGTTTAAGAAGTGAGTTCGAACTCCTGTTTTAACAACTTCAGAACCTGGACCATTTCAGAATTGGTTATGGTTTTAAACCCAAAGCAGACTTGGTGCTTGTACAAATATCTTAACTGGAATTGCTTATGAGTCTCAGGACCAAAAGGGATTATACAGAAATCAGCATTAGCCTGGATCTAGGTATAACTTAGTAAAGCGAATAACCTAAAATTATCAAGGTAGGCGCCCAGACC
The DNA here is from genome assembly GCA_026541065.1 of Canavalia ensiformis. NCBI lineage: Eukaryota > Viridiplantae > Streptophyta > Magnoliopsida > Fabales > Fabaceae > Canavalia > Canavalia ensiformis. The sequence goes on from JAMKYM010000509.1 coordinate 76,191, forward strand.
TTGCAGCACCAGAGCTGGAACTTAACCATTAATATTTGGTGATACGGGACCATGAAGGACAACACTCTATATCAGCGTCTGGCCTTAGCAACTTTAAGGTGGATTATCGAATCGATCACTGTTCAGCAAGAGTTAAACCGACTAACTTCGTTAGGATGATTTTCTAGTACAAGGTGCCAAATCCAGACCTTGCATTAGCATTTATGCCTTGCAGGCTAGTCCTTCATGTCATCCTTTACTATGTAGTTACAGTGTTCAGATTCACAATCCTTAGGAACCAGGAACAATGAATTCTTACATCATCCTATCAGTTTAGACTTCCAACATTCAAATCGCCTAAACATTATTAAGCCTCAGTGAAACTGATCCTACACCAATTCAGTTACATCAGTATAGTGAGTAATGGCAAGAGTTAATTATGTCATCATGCATCTAGACTCAATGCCCTGTTCATACCTTGGCAAATTTCCTGAAGTTGTTACCTTTTTCCTACCCAAAGCAAACAGGTTTGGACTCTGACTCTATTTCTCATATAAGTCTATTACCCTATGTCTTTTAACAGCTACGAAAATTCTGCAGTATGCTTTTTCTTGAACTTTACCCTTATAATATGGCATACTTCAGGATATCTGATATAATCCAGGACTAGGTGCAAGTCGAAGGAGCTGCAGGGATATCAGAGGCAAAGCAGATCTGCAATTACAAACCAGAATCTATAGTTGACAATTTGGCAATCCTTTCCCAAACTCTGGTTGAGACCAGCCTCATTAAAGCTAAACCTTGGCAAATTTCCTGAAGTTGTTACCCTTTTCCTACCCAAAACAAACAGGTTTGGACTCTGATGCTATTTCTCATATAAGTCTGTTGCCCTATGTCTCTTAACAGCTATGAAAATTCTGCAATATGCTTTTCTTGAACTTTACCCTGTATCAGTGGTCATAGTACCAGAAATCAGATGAATGTCTACCTGAATTGTGATTTACAAAGCTATCCCTAAGACCGGATGAGTTAGACACATATTAAAGGCTTTACCATATAGTATGGCATACTTCAGGATATCTGATATACTCCAGGACTAGGTACAAGTCTAAAGAGCTGCAAGGATATCAGAGGCAAGGCAGATCTGCAGTTACAAACCATAATCTATAGTTGACAATTTGGCAATCCTTTCCCAAACTCTGGTTGAGACCTAGATCATATTGCTCAATTGCAAGCTTACAGAAATTTGGCCAAGCTTAGGCATATACAGGTATGGAGAGTTTCTAGCCTGCTGCCAATGTTATGTATTTGACACAGACCATAATTAGAACCTCCTGTAAACAGCAGGACCATCCATTGGCCTAAACAGATCTGTATTTATGGGTTCCTTAGATAGATTCTGACCAGACTCCCTCAATTCTATGGTATATTGGGAAACTGCTAGAATGAATTATTCCTATCAGAATAAACTGCCCTCAGTGATCCTATTACCATTTCTCTTTCTGTTGTGAGGCCAATCACATTATGCTAGGCCATCAATTTATTTCCAAAACAGGTTATCAAAACAGCGATGCAGGGCCTATGTAAGGGAAAACTTAAGACCAATAGTCTATCATTTGCTCACATAAGATGCTTTGGGTCAAACTGGGACTTATCCTAGTACTGAACTTCTTGGTGGGATGCTTGCCCTTAATTCTACACGGCAACCAAGACTATAGGTGCTGGTTCTGCGATTGTTTGTCCATGAATGCCCATCATACTTCTGGAACAGGCAGCTCCCTTCCTAATTCTCTCCTATCTTGGTAATCATTATATTCCTTGGTACATCTAATTCCCTATCAGTTTAGATTCACTAGTGAACTACCATGAACCAGAGCCATAAATCCTGGTTTCTGCTTATTGGATCCCCAATCTGTTCCTATAATCACCGCTGGCGTGATTAATTTTCTGCTTATCCTAATTACAATTCACGGGCTTTCCATCAAGTTGACATGAAGGTGTTACTAGATGCTATTCTTAGGATGCACTCTTCCTGACCAGGTAGCATGATTTTCTCAGCCTTGATCCAGGGATTGAGAATAATGTAATCCTTGCTAGATGTTCTCTAGGCTGTAGTACCACTAGTCTGACTCTCAACAAGACTGACTTTGGGCCCTTTCAACTGTTCAGCTAATTCTCTCCTAATATATACCCTAGTAGGATCAAAGTTGCCCATTCAGCCAGCATTTCTACCCCTAGGCTATCTTGAGTGGCTATTACCAGGATGTCTTGTTATGAATTGACCAGGACAGCTCTGCTACCTAATCAGAACCACATATCCTATGGATGACAGTCAACTCAGGCAATTTAGTTCATTATTTGGTCAAGCCTACTCTATATCACTCTTGGCAGTATTTTGGAACCCTCTTAACACACAATCTAGAGACTGGCCATAGGGACCAATACAGAACTAGTTATTACAGACCTGGAGACACAAAGTGAGCCTATGCTCAGTTTTTGAGCCCTATTACAGTGATCACCCTTCAGGAAGCCATTAGACTCCCCTGTTACTATGCCTTGGATCGCCTTATCAGATCCGATCTTCTTAATGACCTCTTAACTTTCAATTGTCTAATTATCCTATGGTAAAGGCTTACCATTTTAGTGGAGGTTTCAAGTATGCACATAAGATTCCTGCCCTCAGGTCAATTTGCAACCAGAATTCCAACAGCCAACATACTGATTATGGGATCAAAACCTCTCTTATTCATGTTTCTACATTACCAACAGAATGCACCTGGTCTATTCATTGCAACAACGTTCTACCCTAATTTTCAGTATAATGAAGCCTGGTTATTAACACAGTCTCCCTAGCACTCCTCTGCCTACTCTTGCTTAATAAATGCCAAAGCCTATTTTATTGATCAAAAGGTTGAACCTCTTTTACCTGGATTGAATGGAAGCTGTTTCTTAGTTCTTGATCCTCTTTTATTCAGGTTAGCTGAGAAATGAATAACTGTTTAGATAAAGAATGGCTAAAAGGAAATCCAAGCACTGCTTTCTTAAGATCCAAACCATGCTTATGCACGCTCATCAACTCTTAGGCTCCAGAATTGAAGAATTTCCTAGATTCTTGGGGATTGAAACTTCCAGAATAAAAAAACACAGCAATGCCAGTTTTCATTTCCTCTTAAATAACTATAACCTCACGCAGCCTTGTGAAATTCAGTCAATACATGCAATTTGCTTACCGAACCAGGTATCACACACAGTATTCTCATCATTCCAATGTTCGTTTGATCAGGCACATTTCATTCTGAATTCTAATCATAGGAGTAACACAAAAATGAAAAGAGAAAAATTCAAAGCGGAGCGAGACTAACCTGCGAATGTCGAACAAAGAATTCTTCGTAGTTTACCAAGAGGACTTAGAAGCAATTCCAGAGTAGCAAAAGAAACAGAGAACCTCCACCTGCTTCAGCTTCCTGCAACGAGCACCCTGAATAGAGCTTAAGCTCAAAGAATGGAGAATTTCCTTCGATTAAAGCTGGAAATAGTTTTGTATGAATTGGTGCAGCGAAGCAATGAAAAGCAGTATCAATTTCCTTCCAATAGGTGTGGAGAAACCAGACTTCAAGAGAATGCCCAGAGAAGCACGAATCAAAAACAATGGAGATAATGCTCTCCGAAGATTTTTTTTGAAGCAGCTGAATTCGAAGAGTAGAGAGCTCTTCAAACCAAAATCCCCAAAGAATTTTAGGACCTTCTCGCAGTTTTTCTTCCCAAAGTTCCGTAACTGTTCTCCTCCTTTTCTTCTTTTTTTTTCAACCCCTTCTTAATCCTTCCTCAACCAATAAATAACAAACCTAACTAACCTCCAACTAAACCTAACTAACTCCTAACTAACCCTAACTTCCTAAGACAAAGACCTCTTCTTTTCTTCTTTTTTCCCTTTTGTTTATTATTATTATTATTATTATTATTATTATTTATTTTATATATATTTTTGTATATATTATTTTTTACTATTGACCCTCTGATCTTTTCCTATTTTATTTCTATCTTTTCTCTTGTCTCTTCCATTCATTTAGCCTTTGTGATTTAATAAAATAAAAAAAAAGTTCCGGACGGAAATTGGTGTTCACACATATTTATTAATTTTTAAATTTATTTTCATTGAAAAGTTATAAATATTAAATTAAAATTTACTCCTAAAAAACTATATCTAATTTTTATAGAAGGATAATTTTAACATTTTTAAATATCTGTCACTATTTGATTTATCTCATAACAAGCATAAGATAGGATAAATTATAATTATTTTATTATACTTTTATTTTATCATATTTTTATACTATTTTTATATTAAATTTTACCTTAATCATTAAATAAATTTTAAATTATACATAATTTTATTTTTTTATTTTTTAAATTTAAAAATATTTTTCAATTTTAAGTTATGAAAATTTAATTTTTTATTAATTATTACTTAAAATATTATTTTTATTTAAATTTAAATTAATAGATTGGTTGAAAAATGATTAGAGTTTAGAATACTTTTTACATGAAAATCTTGAATTTGAACTTCATATTTTTTATATTGTATAAAAAATATTTAAATATTTATGATAAAATTAAGATATAAAGTAATTTTAAAATATTAGAATAAATTTTATAAAAATATAATAAAAATTCTAGGATTTTATAAGATGTGAAGGTTTGAAATGTATAAATTTTGATAATTTTATTTAAAGTAAAATTTAATACTTTAGTTGATAAATTTTGAAAAAATTAAATTTAATTAGTTTATAAATATTTTATAAAAAATAAAAATGAATATTTTAAAAAACTAACTAAGAAAATAAAATTTAAAAACAAAGAATCTTAATTGACTAAAAAAATTGAAAGATAAAAAAGTATATGAATTTTTTTTTAATCTAAATTACATCTATTTTTTTTTTATTAAAACTAATTTTATTTGAGTAATATATATATATATATATATATATATATATATATATAAAAGAGATCAAATTATTCGAAGAATAATTTTACCTAGAGTTATTCCACTTAATAACTCTAATATACACTTAAATTTTATTAATCTAACTATTAAATTAATAAATTATATAATATAGATTATTTTAAAAAATTATAAAATTTTAAAAAATTTTAATATTTTAAAAAATAAATTTAAATTAATGAATAATATACCTCTTATAATTTCGTTAATTTATATTTATTTAATAGAATATTAAACTTTTTTAAATTTTATAAAAAATTTTACTCTAAATAAAAATATTCTTACAGTAACTTCATCTCTTTCATATATATATATATATATATATATATATATATATATATATATATATATATATATATATAATATGAGAGATTAAGTTATTCTAAAAGTAAAGTTATTTTGTTTAATAATTTTTATAAATAATTAAATTTTATCTATTTAACCGTTAAATTAATATATTATATAAATCATTCTGTAAAATTTTATAAAATTTTAAAAATTTAATATTTTAAAAAATAAATTTAAATTAATGGATAATATATTTTTATAATATCCGTTAATTTAAATTTATTTAATAAAATATTAAATTTTTTAAAAATTTTATAAATTTTTTTCAAAACAATTCCACTACAAGAAAATTAATATTTTTAAGGTTATCAAGGGTTTAAACCCTATCATATCATTTTTCCAGGATTAATTAAAAATTAGATAATTGTGTGAGGCAAATTGATTAGCAACGATTTTAATCAAGTGTAGGTAAATTCAATCCAAACCTTGGGATTTATCAATGATTTATTATAATCTTTGCTAAATTTTAAAAGGTTTGCAAAAATTTAAATCTTTGTTAATTATTTACAATTATAAAAATCTCCACTACTTATTTATATTTTCAACAATTTAAATCCTTGTTAATTGAGCACGGTTATAAAAATATTTACTAAATTATTAATGATAATAAACATCTGTTAATATTTTTTATATTTCAGCAATTTAAATTATTATTATTATTTTACTTTGCTAAAACAAATAAAAAAACTTAAAAAATTATAATAAAAATTAAAAATTTATATCATATATAGATAATTTTTCAAAATATTAAATTACATTGTAAATAATTAAAATAATACTATAATATTTAATATTAATATTATAAATTATAATTGTACTAAAATATTAAATACATTTAAATTTAACATCCACTTTTACTAATAACAAAAATTAAAAAAAAAATTTAAATTAAGATGTGCTTGAAATCTATGAAATTTTGCACGTTGCGTTGCATTCTAATCTTATATATTTGTAATAGTTCTGTACATACAAATTTAATAAAAAAATTAAAATTATTAAGTATTAGAAAAAATTAAAATTTAATAATATCTATACTAAATATTTGATGATAAAATACTTCTAACTCCATGTGATTTAGAAGGCATAAAAATTATAAAGTATATATTTTCTTATTATTCTTTTACAATTAAAATAGTATAGAAATTATTTTTATAAAAATAAATGAAAAAAATAGAATAATACTTTAAAAAGTAGATATAATAAAAAACTGAATATAAAAAATTAAAACACTTGAAAGTTGTTATGATTTTTAAATTTTTAAATTGAATAATATTATTTCCTAAAACGGTTTTTAAAAACTATATTCATCAAATATTTTTTAATTTTTGAAAACATAAATAAATTTTTAAAACAAACAAATTTTTAATTTTATTCAAATAAATTAATATTTTAATTTATTTTTTTACTTTACCTTTTCTTTATTTTTAATTTATTAATATTTTTTTATTTTAGTCCAATCTTCCTTTATTTACCATTTTTTAACTTTCTCTTTTAATTTTATCTTTTAATCCATTAAAATAATATCAAATATAAAAAAAATTCTACTTATTAATTATGGTTCAATGTATAACTTTTATATATATATATATATATATATATATCATTAATATATATATTAATGTTGATAAAAGAATTGTAGTGATTTTAATTTTAAAATTTAACTTTTTTTTATTATGCCTAATTAGCATTAAAAGATGTTATTGTTGCTATTCATATGAACAGATGCATTTAGCATGATAATAAAATATTTATACAAGTATATATAGATATATGTGGAAAGAAAATAAATGATTGATAAAATTCTATCATAATAAAACAACTTTGAAATTGTTGATAATTGAAAAAAATTAGCTTTTTAATAAATATATATATATACCTGAACTTGTTTGTGAAGGTATTTGATGTAATTAACATTGAAAATCCAACATGTTTGCTACGTTAGTTTGCTACAAAAGGAAGAGAAATAACATTACACCTTTGAGCTCCACAACTAACACAAGCTACTATATAAGCGTAGTATAAATTTAAAGTCAATGGTACTTTTATCTTTTTTATATTTGAGACAAGATTCGTAATTTTTTCATATATTCGTTAATTTTAGTTTTTTTTAACCTCAATCAAATTTCTATTAAAATTTAGAGAGAAAATATTACTCCTCTATGGATACTTTTACCACTTACTTAATAATTATGTCTTGTTAGCATCTAATAAATAACAATTAAATTGTTTAATACTTTTTAAATTAGAAAAAGTGATGTGGAGAAATGAGGTTGCTTAAGTTAGAATCAAGAATGTGGTATAAGTAAGGTTATAAAAGGGGAAAACATTTGGTTACAATGAATCAAACCCTCTCTGCAATGCTTCTTTGATGAGTGGCAAGAGTCCCGTTTGGTGCAAATTTTGCATGGAACAGAGTTTGAGAACTACAGAAACTTTTCAATGGTGTCATTTTAGTTAAGTACTTGGCAAACTCAAATGATGGACCAAAGAAGTAGAAGACCGTTCTATTTCATTTTGATCAAACACAACAAAATCACGTTAATGACATTTCACTCACAAATCATCAAACACAACAAAATCACGTTAATGACATTTCACTCACAAATCATACATTCAATATATTAGATAAGACTAACATTGAATTTAGAAATATTATTATTCTACTACACGATTCTTAGTTGCATTTGAAATAGAAAATGGTTCTGCATCTTTTTATCTAAATCTTTTTAGCGTGCTAATATTGTCAGACATCATTCCAAGGATTAACTTGGAAACCAGCCATAAATTTGTTATGTAGTCAGCTAATAATTATCCAACTAAGTTATAACTAGCTCCTAAAATTTCCATGCCTCTCATGCTAACATAGTCTATCAATGAAGCTTACATAACGCCATTATGACAACCTATAAACCTATCCATGTAAACAAAAATAAAAATTGGGGCAAAATAGTAAGCCTGATACTCCCAATTAGCTTAAGTAATTCAATTCAACATAATTAACCTTTTCTTTTTCATCATTGAATTGACGTAATTAAAAGTGACAATGAGAATACTAATGACTATATTTGCTTTACACTTTAAAACTAGTAAGTGACAACAATTTCTGACAAGAAAATTTTTTGAACTTAATATTTTTGTAAGAAAAATCATACTTAAGAGACCTTATGATTCTGATTTGGCACTAGTAGTTCTAAGATGCTTTGGTAAAAAATTTGAAAACAAAGTTATCATTATTGATGTTACCGTTGAAGAATCACATGTTTGTTGTTGATTGCTTGCTTCTACTGGTACTGATCAATCTCTTCCATAATTATAGAATCAGTTAAGAGCTTTTGATCGAGAGAATCTTCTTCTGCTGCACCGCCATCACTTAGACTATTCATAAATTGTGAGAAAATTAATTTTGTTGCGAGGCTAGAAGGCCGATTGAAAATATGCTCATAAAGCTCTCGGTTAATGATATTCCTGAAATACAAACTTAACACTCATCAGTATCATTGTAAACCGAAGGAAGAAAAAACAAAGCCCTCAAAAACCAAACAATAATGATAAAGGTGGTGTGGCGCCATTACAGAAAGGCAAAGCTTAGTAACGATAGCATCCATCTTGGTAGAATGAATTGAGTAGATAAATCTATTAGGATTTTGGAATTAGAAGTAATGACGAAGGAGAAAAAGAGAAAATACAAAAAGACTTAAAATTGGGATCCAAATATTTTGGAGTAAACAAGATTTTACTACTGTGAAGTTTAAAAGAAACTAATAAAATATAATAATATTATTTATTTTTAGGTAGAGTATTAATAACCTTTTTGAATATGTATTTTGATCAATATCAATTAAAATTTGAACCCTTACTAAATGGTATTATTCATCCACAGTTTACCTTAAACGTAGATAATATTAAATTTTTATCATATGTTTATAAAACTGTGATCAGTATTAAATTTATCTACGGTTAATTAAATCTCAAGTAATAAATTCTTACTAAAATTATATTTTCTTGTAATGTACATAATATAATTTATTAATTTAATGGTTAAATTAATAAAAATTAATTATTTATAAAAATTATTAAACAAAATAATTTTAAGTAAAATTATTCTAAAATAACTTAAAAAATATTAGATATATATTATTTAAATGAATTAAAAACTTAATTAGAATATGTTTTATTTAGTGTTAGAAAATAAACTCTCACACTGTTCAGTGAAAAACATAATTGAAATAAATATTAATTGATGTACATATTTTTAAAAATATTTAAAATCTCAACATTATTTTTATTAAAATTAATTTTATTTATCTTTAAACCAAACATAATTTTAATTGTTTTAGTTTCCCTTGATTTTATAGAATTTAAACAAGAGAAATTAACTTTATTATATCTATTAGTTTACAAAATTATTTTATAAAATAATATTTAGAATTATTTTTAAAATAAAATTTAAAATTTAAAATTAAATAAAATAATATATGAAATAGTATGAATAATAAAAAATAAAAAATAACTTAAAATCATTTTATTTTTTAATTTTAAAACTGAAAAGGATATTATTTTTAAAAACATACTTTTAGTCATTAAATAAATTTTGTGGTCTTTTAATTTTGAAAAATAATATTTTTTAAAACAGAAAACAAACATGTCTTATTTTGTATTTTTATAGCTTCCTTTTTATTTTTTTATTATTTCAGTTTTTTTATTGAACTTTGGGCTTTTGTTATTCTGGACCTAATTATTTTGTTTAATTGAGTGGGTTTTATTTGTCTAATTCTTAATTACAACTATGATTGTATAGCTTTATATCCGCGTTAATTAGTCTTTTCAAACTTGTATACTTAAAATATTTTTAAAAAAAATTGAGCAAGGAGGAAGGGTTGAATAATTCCAGCCTTATACCAAAATTTTCATAGTCAAAGTTGCAGAATTTGAAAATAAAAGGCAATATTAGAGGAGGAAAATTGAACCTGCAAATTAGAAAGAATATTCTAATGCAACATGGATAGCAACTCTACAACTATTTAGTTATTAGCAAGTTCTCTACTATAATTTTATAAATTTAAATAAAATTCATAAATAAAAATTAAATAAATCAGTAAAAAATTATGATTAATATTCTATTATGTTAAATTAAAAATATCTTAATATTATTAAAAGATAACTTGTTTTAAATAAAAATTTAATTTAGACATATAATAGAGAATAATTACTTTAAAGTTTAAATAAATATACTAATATATAATTTATAAATTAAGTATGGAAGTTATATTTTATAAAATATTAAAAAATTTACTAATTAAGACAATGAAATTTGTTAACAATATCGTTTTTAAATAATGATTTTAATTTATAAAAAATATAAGTTGATTAGACGTTGCAAAAGAAACATGCCAATTTTGTAATATATACTCACTTATTTGCTACCTAGCAAGTGATTAAGATAGATCATATTGTTAAAGATGAGCTATTTTGGAAACTGTTACAACAGGAAATGTTCTCTACAGGAAAAGTTTGTCATTATATACAAAATATATGTAGGTAAATGTTAACTATATTTAAGTAAATAATTATAGATAATCAATTATCATTATAATAAGTTTTAGCTACCATCACATATTTTTATTTACCCTTTTTTATAATCATGAGTAAAAAAAGTTGAATCTTTAATATATCTACTTTTACATACAATCTGTTATAACTGTAGTTAAAAATATTCATTCTCTTACAAGATGTGTGTCGATCTGTATGTAAAAATATTCATTTACCTTCAAGATTTGCATATATAGATAAAAGTATTCATTCAGGTACTTATTCACTTACAAGGTTTGTATGTGTAATTTGTATGTGTAGGTAAAATCATTTATTCACTTTATGTCTCAAAGATAAACGTTAAACATGAATATTTTACCTTCAAATTTGTGTTTATAAAAAAGTTATTCATTTATAATTACATTAATTTCTAACTACACATATTTTTTTTAGGTAAAGGCTAATCAAAAAAATATAAATTTATATTTTATTATATAAAATTTGGTTAAAATAGATTATTTACAATATTTTAATAACTTAATTCTATATTCATCTATTTTAATAAAAATAAAATTAATTTATCTTTATAATTTTGAGTAAATTACTCCTTGAGATATGTTTAAATTATATTTCCTCTTTTCTTATTTTAAAACATACATCTTTTCTTTTCTAAAAGCTAAACGCAGGTTATATTTTAATTTTTTATATAAATATTTAAATTAATTAATAATAAAAAGAACAAGATAAAAATGATAAAATTTTAATCTTCCTTAATTTTTCTTTACTTTTTAATTTTATCTATTAGATGTTTATTCAACTTTATTGTTTTATAAAAAATAGATGTATATATTAAATAAGTTGGTATTTCAATTCACTGTCTATTTTTTTTTTCTATTTTTTATAATTAAAGTTAATTATTAAAAATTTAATGATATTTTTTTTGCATTCAATTTATCCATTTGAGAGTAACATTTTGATAGGAAAGTTCATTATCTTTTTCCATTTAAATTTTGATGTTCCAATAATTAATAACATAGCGTAATTTTAACTATTTTTTATTTTCTTATCCCTTAAGTTAGTTTTTGTTTTTAATTTGTCTATTTTTTAATAATAACGTTTTCAACTTCTTTGTTTCAAACAGTGACATCACAGTTATAATTGATCTTATAGGATCAAAATTTTATTTTATTTTTAAACCACAAGCCAATGGTTTCCAACAACCCTCCATCAAACCCACCTTTTATCTTTACTAGTGAAAATTATCATATTTGGGTAATGAAGATGGAAGATTTTTTGAAATCCTATGATCTCAGAAAAATAATACTTGAAGATAGCCCATTACCTTCTCTAGCAACAAATCTTACCTTGGCTTAGATAAAATTCAATAATGAAGAAAAAAAAAAAAGAAATTTAAGGCCAAGTACCTTATACAAAATTCTGTTGCAAACTGTGTGTTTTACAAGATCATGACATGTAAAATAGCAAAAGAGGCTCGGAACATATTGAAAGAAAAATATGAAGGCAATGATATAACATGTTAAATACAACTGTTGAACCTGAAATATGAATTTGAATCCCTGCATATACATAAGGATGAAACAATTGGTAGGTATGTTGATTGAATCTTTTTAATTGTTAATAACATTAAATTACTTGATGAAGACTTTTCAAACAAAAGGATTATGCAGAAAGTTTTGGTAACTCTTTTTAAGAGGTTTGAATCCAAAATTTCCTTTATTGAAGAATCCAAGGACCTTTGAAAAATCTTATTAGGTGAACTAATAAGTGTTTTACAAGACTAAGAGCAAATAGAACCTTGAGAGAGGGTAAATTCACTAAAGGAACCTTTTTTATTCAAAAGAAACATTTTGGTAAAAGAAAATAATAGTTTAACCAGAAGAATAATGGTAAACATGATAGTGGAAGTAGTAATGATTTAAAAACAGAGGTCGTTTCCTCCATGCAAACACTCTAAAAAGACAACACATATGGAAAAGCACTATTGGTGGAAGCTTGATGTTGTAAGTGAAAAATGCAAACAATTAGGACATGTAACCAATGTCTGCAAATCCAAAAATAAATTCTCAAAACCTTTAAAAGCACAACTAGAAAAAGCGGCTGATGCACAGGAGAAACAACTCTTCATAGTTTCTTGCTTTTCAACAAATGACTCATTTAATGTTTAGCTTCTTAATAGTGGTTACACACACCACCTGTGTAATGATATTGAGATGTCAAGTTCCTTGATGATACTTACAATTCTAAAGTAAAGGTGGGAAGTTGAGAGTTTTTGGAAGTTAAAAGTAGAGGATCAATGGTTGTTTCAACAATCTCATGTATCTAAACTATTCCTAATATTTTATACATACCTGATATCAGCCAAAATCTATTGAGTGTTGGACAGATTCTCGAAAAGAATTACTCAATGCACTTTAAGGAATGCAAGTGTACTCCTTTTGATCCCTTTAGTGAAGAATTATTCTGCATCAAGATGAACAAAATAATTTTACAATAGATTTGGAGAAAGTAGCTGAACAAGCCTATATCATTGTTTCACGGACGATTACAAATTTATGATACGAAAGGCTCGTTCATCTCAATCATAGAAGTATTACAAAAATAAAAAAAAAAGGAATTGATGGTAAACATGCATGAAACCTGATATGATGCTCAAGTTTTTGGAACTTGTCTACAAAGTAAGCAACCAAAACTATCATTTCAAGCAAATCAAGCACAGAGAGTTAAGAAGAAATTTCAGCTTATCCACACTAACATATGTGGTCTAATGAAAACTGAATCTGTAAGTGGTAACAAATATTTTTTTCTCTTCATTGATGACCACACCAGAATGTGTTGGATTTATTTTATTAAACTCATGAGTGAAGTCTTTAATATTTTAAAAAATTTAAAGTTTTAGTAGAAAATCAATGCACTTTGAAAATTAAAGCTTTAAGGTTTGATAATGGTAGAGAATATACCTCTTCTTAGTTTACAGAATTTTGTAATAGTTCAAGCCATCAAACATCAAATAACCTTACTATATGCACCATAACAAAATGACGTATCTAAAAGGAAAAACTAAATAATAATGGAAATGACTAGGTGTCTTTTGATTGAAAAATAGATGTCAAAACTAGATGAGCTAGTGAATGACCTACCAATGAGGGGCACTAAAACTTTAGAAGATGTTTATTATAGGTGTAACTTGGTCATATCTAAACCAACATGCTATGTTGAAGCATAAGAATCTCAAGCTTGGAGGAGAGCTATGCAAGATGAATTAGACATGATCAACAAAAATGGAACTTGGCAGACTGTTGATAGGCCTACGAAACGCAAAGTCATAGGTGTAAAATGAGTTTTTAAAACAAAACTCAATTCTGATGGCCAATTTACTGACACAAAATTAGACGGGTGGTTAAAGCTTATTCACAATAGTATGGTTTAGACTACTAAGAAACATTTGCATCGGTAGCAAGGTATTACACAATCAAGCTTCTTCTTACCTTTGCAACTCATAGTTCATGGAAGATTCATCAACTTGACGCCAAATCATCCTTTCTTGAATAGGTTGCTTGCTAAAGAGATCTATGTAAAGTAGTCGAATGGTTTCTCAACTCCTGATAAAGAAGATCAAGTCTATCTTTTAAAGAAAACCCTACATGGTATAGTATGAAAGAATGGACAATCATCTCATTCAACTTGGTTTCAACCAAAGTTAAAGTGAAGTCACTTTGTATGTGAAAATCATTGGTGGTGAATCTTTAATTGTTTCAATTTATGTAGACGACATCCTTGTGATAGGAAAAATTGAACTAATCTAAAAGTTCAAGGTTGAAATAGAGAAATTCTTTAAAATGACTAATCTTGAAGTCATGAAGTACTTCCTTGGCATTGAAGTAGTGTAGTCTAATGATGTCATCGTTATATGTCAAAAGAAATATATTTTTGATATCTTAGATAAATTCAAAATGCAATATTGGAAAATGTATAAACACTCTAATTACCATTAGTTTGAAGCTTGGCAAAGATGAGAATTCTAAAAATGTAGATGAAAATATGTATAGAAGCTTGGTTGGTAGCCTCTTATACCTCACCGCAAAGAGGCCTAGCATTTTATTTGTTGTAAGTTTTCTCTCTAGGTTTATGCATTCACCTAGAGAAACACACTTTGAAGCTGCTAATAGAGTGTTAAGATATATTAAAACAACTAGCATACTTGAGATTTTCTTTTCAAAATCTGTAGGAAAAACCACAACGCCAATGGACTACTTTAGTAGTAATTGGGGTACATTGATGATTCCAAAGACACTTCTAGATACTTATTTTTCTTGAAAACAAGTTTTTTCAATTGGAGTTCTAGGAAATAGGAAAGTATAGCTCAATTAACAACAGAAGTAGGGTATATTGTTGCTGCCTCTGTTATGAATCATGCTATATGGCTAAGGAAGATGCTAAAGGACTTGTGGAAAGAACAAACATGAGCTACGGAGATAATGTGTGATAACATTTAGTTGTTTCAATCTCAAAAAATTTAGTATTTCATGAATGAACCAAATACATCACGATCAAGTTTCATTATATTAGAGAAGTTCAACAATCTAATGAATGTTGTTTGTTTATTGCTCATCTAAAAACCAGTTAGCTGAACTTTTTACCAAATCAATACCAAATGAACAATTTTAAGATATGAGACAAAAAATTGGTGTTTGTCACCAAGATTCCAAGGAGAAGTATTAGACAAGCTGACATTTTAGTTTCAATTCACTGTCCATGTTTTTTTTTATTTTTTAAAGTCAAAATTAATTGCTTAAAGTTAACTGTTAATGTCTTAGTGGTAGTTTTTTTTTGTATTCAGTTTTATCCACTTTAAAAGTGACACTTAAATAGAAAAATCTATTATTTTTCTTTATTTAAATTTTGGTATTTCAACGGTGAATAACAAAGTGTTGTTTTAACTCATTCTTCATTTTTTTATCCCTTAAAATAATTTTTTTTAATTTATCTATTTTTTAACTATGATATTTTTAACTTTTTATTTTCAACAATATAATCATCTTTTAAAAAGTTCAACAAAAAATAAAAAAACTTTTATAATATTACTAAACAACAAAAACAAAAATAGAACCAAATTTTAAAATTTTTTAAAAAATTTATTTGTGAAAAGAGAAGGGAAAAAGTTAAAAATAAAAAAAATATTATGTAAGTCAATAAAAAAATTAGTTCCAAAACACTCTCACGAAGATATATAGCAAAAGATATATCTCACGATATCTCTTCCTTATTTTTTTTTTTTCTCGGTATCACATTAAAATAAAAGTAAATGGAAAGTTGAAATATTAGACAAATTTATTTGCAAAAGATGAGAAAAAAAGTTAAGAGTAAAAAAAATATTATGTAAGTCAATCAAAGAAATAAATTTTAAAATACTCTCACTTTAATATATAACAAAAGATATATCTCACTGCTATATCTCTTTCTTGTATTTTTTTATTCCGGTAACATATTAAAATAAAAGTAAATAAAAAATTTAAAATATTAAGTCATTTACATGAATTTATTTTTTAATATTGAATATAATTGAACCCGAATATTAAGTCATTAACATCGTACATTTTAAAATGTATTTAACAAATTTTTTTTAAAACATTGTTTAGAATTAAAAAATTAGATAAAAATTAAAAATTATTTAAAAATAATAACTTAATCCATCAAATTGAAATAATACAAATACTTTTTTATTTTATTAATTAATGTAAGAATAAATAGAAATATAAATAAATGTAATATACTTTTTAATATATATATATTTATATATTAAAATTTAATTAAATAATAATCCTAAAAGTATTCAGTCTGAAAATATATTAAATTCTATTAAATGATAATTGATGTGTTCAAGAACAAATAACAGTCCTCTAATTGGTAAACAACGCTCAAAATTGAACTGCTATTTGTTCAACTGCCACTAGAATCAAAATTACCAATTACCAATAACACATTTAACAAAATTTACACAACCTATTATCTATACTAATATAAAGGACACGCCCATGTGATTCTTCGTAATCGATTTTTATTTAAAAGAAATATATGAAATCTACAACAACTTTAATATACTTATTATTTAGATAAAAAAATTTAAAATTTCAGTAATTTTTAAATAAAAATAAGTAATTATTAAAAGATGAATGAAATATGAAAAAAATTGTAAAATAATTTAAAAAAATAAAAATAGAAGATTTTAGAAATCTTATTTAAATAAGAATCATTTAAAGATGAATGACATCATCACATAGATGAAGAAATGTACCCTTTCCGTTGTCCAGTTGTTTGCCATACATTGACTGTGTAATCAAGTTTTGATAGTGAGCAAGTTTTGTTGGAACCTATGGGGAAAAGTAGCAGCCACAATGGGAAGGAAATTCAAAATATAAAATGCAAGGATTCAATTTGAGAAAATTAGTAATCAACAATTGCGAGACCAATGAAGAAAGTGTCATACGTACATTTTTAAAGGACCAAAATATTAGTAGTTTTTACTAGAAATTTCTTGATTGTTTGTTAAATGCACCATTTTGTGAACTAAAGTTAAGCATAGACTTACATACGAAACTTTACCTCCCTTACAAATCTAAATCCTGGATGGCTTCTCCAACTGCTAGTTCCAGCTTCCTTCTTTGCCACTCCACCTCCTTCAAACGTAGATTATACAAGTGTTCTGCACAGTCATAATGTTGCTCTATATATATATATATATAGAAAAAATGCTCATCTTCTGCATCTACAACAGTTCCTCACTATATGCATATCTCAAAAGATTTATGTGTTTACCTTACAGAATTTGTATTTCTTCCTTTCTGGACCAAAATTATGTCATTAGTCACCTTATTTTCATCACATTTCTGTTACATTTTAAACAGTGACATTTTTCAATATAAAGCATAGGGAGAGAATACTACAAGAGATAAGGACATAGGAAGAGTATAATAAAATGATAGCCGAAGAGAATTGCAAATGAATTTTAGAGTTCACAGTGAAGAAATCTGGTAGAAATAAGGTGACCAATGACATAACTTAGAAAAATTTCAATTTCATTTAATTTCATCCTAACATTATCAAGCAGAACAAATTGCACCTAGACTTTTCATATTCCATTTATACAAGAATACGGTATACCTTAGCAAGAGAAATCTCAATACTTCAATCCTATCATTCTAGATCAGAGAATATTATATCTTTTCAGAATTCACTCATTATTACCAGATCCTCCACATTTAGCAAAGATTTTTTTTATTCAGCATTAACTAATCTCTTAAATATTCCAAAATGTAAGAACAACGATTGAATGAAAAGAATGAACCGAGTATTGGAAGGTACCTGCGCAAAAGAATAGAAAAGAATGAGTGATGTTAGAGCAGAGCATATCCCCTTCACTCTCGCCATCGCGGAGTGACCGTCAACCGGAATAGAAAATGATAAATCACAATCTCTAAATTGGAATGAACGAATCTTCAAATTTGTTAACGAAAGACTCAACAGAAAAATTATGGAGGTACGATTTGGTAATTAGCTTAAAAGTTAGTTTCATCAATCTCACAAATGATACCACTTGACACTTGTATAAACAAATTTTTTAGAAGATAAAAAGTGTGATTGTATTGTGTTGTGTGTACACGCATATAATAATAATGGTTATAATGAGATTAGAAGTTGCAAAATACAGAGTGCAGTATGAGGAGTTAAATTCCTTTCTTGCCCTCTTCCCTCTTATTTAACGATATGACACTGTTTTCAACACTTTCCTCTAATTCATGGTGACAATCTTCATAAAAAATAAAAACAATAACTTATATTTTAAATTTAACTAAATTATAATTAATATCTAATTAATATTTATTAATTCATAAATGGCTGAATAATTTAACGTAGAAGTAGCAATGACTTTGATTTCAAATTTACCATTGAAACTTACATATTAGTAGATCATAGTAAATTTAAAGTTATTTTTTAAGATAAATAAAATTATAGTTATTGTAATTTTATCTTAATTTAAATTTAAATTTTTTATTATAATAATAAATTTTTATGCCATAATTTTTTAATAATTTATTTTCTTAATTTTTATATAAATTGTTTTAATAAAATATTTATTAAAAAATAATATTTAAAAAATTATTTTTTATAAAACTGATTTATTCATTTTATAAAATATAGATTTTAATTTTTCATTATTTTTTAATTGTAGTTTATTACAAAATTTTTAAATTTTAATTACAAAAAGAAGTTTAAATTTTTTATTATTTTAATGTCAACTTTTTAATATAGTTAGTATATAAGACAATTATTAATGAAATGTACAAGTTATATATCTTTGATATTTATTTCTACACTTTATCTTGCGTATGTAGATATGATTAATGACAAAATTTGAAATTTACTTACAGTTTATCTAGTATATATATATATATATATATAGAGGTATACGATATCTATATTTATACTTTAAGAAAACCTATCACTAAAATAATTAATAACAAAATTTAACATCTATCAATATAAGATATCTACATTTACAATTTGGAAATTCTCACATGAAACAACTGGAGCTATACGGTAAATTTCCGGTAGCGCGTGATATAAATGTTCATATAATTTATATGCTTGTCGTGAAATTATACTCATGGTTACCCTACCTTTGGCCACAATTCAAAATTCAAAAGTTTTAAATAATTTGTTGTATTTACAAGCAAAAATTTAGGACTCAAATTTATAAGTTACTTCGACATATGATGCACTTTACATTACGACGAAGAAAGAAAAAAACCACAGGGAATCTACTTTAGCTAGATTACTCAGCGTAAACACAAGTGTTTAAGTCAATTCTGACGTTAAACTACAATTAGTGTTGCAACAATCTGCTTATAGTCATGTTGCAACAATACAGGGTGAATTATATAGGATGATATTTATATTTCTTTTTATTTTTAATCAGAAAATCCTCGAGCATAATATTTATAAAAATATATATCAAAATTTATTTATATATAATATTATTTTTCAATATGTATTAAATTATAATTATATATCT
The DNA here is from genome assembly GCA_026541065.1 of Canavalia ensiformis. NCBI lineage: Eukaryota > Viridiplantae > Streptophyta > Magnoliopsida > Fabales > Fabaceae > Canavalia > Canavalia ensiformis. The sequence goes on from JAMKYM010000509.1 coordinate 96,140, forward strand.
ATCTTTTTATTATTTGTGTTAAATTTTATTAAATTAAAAATTATAAAAATATAATATTGATGTATACAAATAAACTATTAAATAAATTTATATTAATTTATAACTTTGTTTCATGACCTATATAGGTAGAATTTTTTTTAATTCAATACAACTGATTCTAAGAAAAATATTATCTAATAAAAATTATAATAATTTTTTCCTTTTATATATATATATATATATAATTATTTACGTAAGAACACTTTGTTATTATGAGAAATAAAAAATAAAAATAAAATATTAAATTTTATTTAAATAATCAAAATTAAGAATTTAATTAACTTTTAATTTTGATAATTTATATATAATCATATAATCTAAATTTAAGAATTTTATTTCTTACTTTAAGTCTATTATTCTTATATATTACACTCCTTATATAATCATTTTAAAGAGCATAACTTTTTTAAATGATTGTATGATTTAAAATACTTTTAATAATATGACTTATATGTAATTGTATAATTTATATTTTTATTTTATTCTTACATAAATATTTTTATTATAAAATTAATATTTTTATTTTATGTATTTTTTATATATTCATCTTATTTATATAAAAAAGATGAAATGAGAATATTTTTTTATAAAATAACATGAGAATAAATTTTTATTATTAGATCTTTCCATAAATAGTCAATATTAGAACATAAAAGTTGTGTAAATTTTTTTTTAAAATTAAATAACTTTATGAAGTGATTATATGATTTTTTTTTTAATTTTAATCATCTAGCATAGTTGTATATGGTTCAAATTTATTCTTCTCATTCTCACAGCATCCATTTTTTATAAATAAGAGATATTCAAAAATTAAAGTTAGATATAAATTTAAATATTGCCTTCTATGATTAAATCTAAGTAAAGAAGAGTTAACTTTAAGAGAAAATATAATAAAAAGAGAAAGAATAAAAAAAAATATAAAAAATAATTGAAAGTTATATGAATGCATTTTTTTTTAAAAAAAAAGAGGTAGATAAATTTATGGTTTTATTTGTAAAAACTTAAGAAAATCTTATAAAGAATATTATAAAATTTAAAAAGATATGATATTTATTTTATTAGAATTTGTATTAATTTTAATTAAAATATTTAATTAATTTAATTTTTAATTTATTAGAATTTCTTCAAATTTAATTAGGGTTATGTTAAAAATTTGAATCATATTATAGATATATTCTATTAGGGTTTGTCATAATTTTTTCATATCAGAACTTAAGGGATTCTATTTAAATATGGCCATGTTTTTTTTGTATTAGAGATTATGCAAGTGTAAATAACTCTTCTACGAGAAATAAAACAAACTGATAAGTGTTAGAAACATCGAGAGAACAAATTAAAATTTTTTTGAAAAATTTTTAGTAAATTACCAAAATGCTTCTGGAAGGTTAGAAAATGTAAAGCAGAAGCTGGGAAGTGAACCCTATCCATGAAGCACGAATTTGACATGTGGAAAATAAGGTGGTGACTCACCCAATGAGTCATCACTTCATTAATGATATATAAGAAAAAAATATTAATGAGAAAAGATAAAATTAACCTTGGTTAAAGTAAATTAGCCTTGATTAATTAAAATTAATTATACTTAAAATAAATTAACATTGATTAGTGTTAAATTCAGATTTATTATTATTAAAATAATCATAAATGATAATTTCTTACATTTATATTTAATTTGAAAAATAAAAATTACATGTAAATAGACCAAAATGCTCTTAAGTGGAAATTTAATTCCCACATGTCCTAGGTGGTCGAATTTGTGTAGGAAGACCAAGAGAGGGGGGTTCATTTTCTCCATTAACACTCTTCTAAACACTTGTACAAGCTCTCTAAACTCACCCAAAATTTTAAATTCTCTCAAAACACCAAAACCTACATTAACTTTGAACTTCTATATTTAAAGTTTAAGTTATAATAAGTCAAACAAACAAAGTCTCACTACCATCCTTGAAGGCATTATTATGAATCATGTATATCATTTGGGTTCGTTAGGTGACAAGTTCATTGCCACGTTTAGAGTACTTTCGAGGTTGACCAAGTTGTCCTACTTAATTATCACAAGATAATCGTAAATCTAAATGTTATGTAGTGAATGATACACATATTGAGTGTGTTGAGGAAGAGTTACATCTGACTTATTCGTCCTTACATGAGACACAGTATGAGCTGCAAGTGACCTAAACAACCTTAATGAATATTTTTCAGCATATAGATTTTCTAGGAGTGAATTGTCATTTTCGTCCTTAACTTTTTAAAATTAGGTCGTTAGTCCTTCACTTTATCATCCATGTTGCATGTTAGTCCATAACCTTATTTTTTGTTAATGGTATGCTGATGTGTCACGTTAAATGACTCATTGGATCTAAATGCCATCATTTTCATATGTATATCATTCATTATAATTTTTATGGAATCTTTCATGGTCTTCTTCGTTCCAATGATGATGACGCTTATAATCTTTTTGATTTTTCTTTTAATAGTCACTTGCTACCCCTTGCTACTGCAACCTTATTCTGGACATCATGTACACCCAAACAATTAGTCAAAAATCCCATTAAATAAAACCTCACTTGTTGCAGTGATAGCAAGAGGCTAGAGAAAATTTGTGGTTTGAATAATGAGTTATGTAAGTTGGAATACATAGTGACCTAAAAATAAGTATGCATCATCTTACAACAGCTCCATAATAAAAATATAATTTATTTATCACAAAGATATACCTTACCTACATACCTCTCCCTTATGAGGAATAAGTCATGCTTTTTGTACTCGAAAAATTTAGTGAACCAATGTTGTAGAAAAAAAAAAGAAGTCATGCTTTTTGTACTCAAGAAATTTAGCAAACAAATGTTGTACGAAAACAAGATTATCTCTTGTTGTATAGCATGGAACCACTCATCAAATCTTAAGAAATGTGATATCATTATTTGAATGCAAACTAAACTATAAAGATGGTTAATTGTTAAGCAATTCAATCAAATTTATTAATAACTAAACTTTGATTTTTTGAGTATTATTTGAAAGCTATTCACATAAAGTGAAATGAAAGAAGAACCTGTTATTTCATCATTCATAAAGTCATAGAAAGATTCATTGGTAGAGTATGAGAAACCAACACCAATTGGTGATTTCAAGTATAATATATTTGCCTCTACAGCAAGGAGGAAAAAAATCAATAAGCCATTTTGATTAAAACATAAAGGTTACTTAGCATACTTCAACAAAGTAGTAAAACAAAGTTATCTTCTACTTTTTATTCACTGTGATAAAACAGGTTCTTCTTTCACTTCACTTGTGTGAAATAGCTTTTAAATAGTACTAAAAAAATCATAATTTAGTCATTAATAAATTTGATTGAAGTTCTTAACAATTAACCATCTTAACAAATTTTGGCACATTAATTTATAAGAGTCTGCTCAACTCTACAAATTTAGGTCTTTCATGTCCCACCCCAACACATATAAAGCCTAGCATGTAGTTCAAAATAAATGCAATCTTAATCAAAATTTCTAATTAGAATTACAATTTTGTTTCTCTTACTTAGGTTTTCACAAAAACATGATCTACTGAATGATAATATGTTCAAAGGGAAAAAGAGAGTAGTATCTTACTTACTCGCATTGCTATAAAGATCACAAGACTTCCATTACTCAAATATTTATCTTTCTCTCCAACATCCATCTATAATATGAAATCCTAATCACAAAAAGACTACATCTTTCATTTTTTCATCCTTCTATCATTAACCTTGGCTACCCAAATAAAAAAAATAAAGATCATGATGGTGAACCAAGTTGTTGATATGCGCTATTCGTGAATGGGAGAAATGGAGGTTCAAGTGGAACAACTGAAAGATAGGTTCCCTTCAGAGGTGGAAATGTAGTGTGTGGGTTAATTGAAAGTGGAGATGGAAGCATGTGAACAAGAAGAAATGACTTAAACACTTTTAAAGAGATTCAAGTGCATGCCAATGTTCTTTTCCATAGAAATTTACAAGTTCTATCATGGAGAACAAAGATGATAATAAAGATTAGAAAGATTTAAAGAAAGAATTTGGATTATTTTAGTGCATGAATACGATGTCGTTTAGATCTAACATAATAACTAACGTAGCATTTAACATGATATATCAGCACGTTGTTAACAAAAAATGAGAACATAAATTAACATGCAACACAGATGATAAATTAAAAAACTAACAACTTAAATTTAAAAAATCAAAAACTAAATTAAAAATTATTAACAAAATAAAAAACGAAAGTAACACTTTACTTGATTGTTTAATCTCTCATCCTCTCACAACAACAAAAGACACTTAACTTCCAACACACAATGAATTTGTCCCTCTTACTCAGTTGGATCAACTATGATGTTTTTTTAACCTATTCATTGTGTGATTTTATTTATTATTTTTTAAAACGTATGATTAATTATAATTTTACGTATTCAATTTGGTTTGTTTATTCAATATTTTGATTTATTTTGTATAAATTTTATAATTTTAATATTAATAAATAATAATAATAATCAAATTAAATATCAAAATAACCATAAAAATTATAAATAATATCATATTTTAAAAAAAATCTAAATTAATTATTTAACTACGCGATATTAATATGTCACTAACTCAATCACAAAGAAGGACCAAATGGTAGCGATTGAGTTATAATTCTCCCTAATTCGGTCACTAAACATTATATCATATTCGCCACCAAATTAGCAACAATTTACTTGAATAATTGAATAGCAATCATCTTTTTAATCTTGAAGTTAGTAATATAAATTTTAGTCACCAATAGAGATATTAACGACCGCACACATAAACGGTTATTAAACAAATTAGTGATTTGAAATTTTGTTACTAGCACCCATCGATTGATAATTTGGTTGCTAAATAATTTAGTGATGATATTTTTCGATCTTAAGACATGTGCGTGTATAATATATTATGTAATTATTTAAATTTTAATTATTAATTTTAAATTAATAATTATAACTTCTTACCTTACTATAAATTAAATTTTTTATTTTAAAGGAGTTAAATTCAATTAAAATATAAGACATATCTAAAGTTTAAAAAATTGTCAAATAACTTGTAAAGGAAACATTAAGGATGTTTAGGAGGTGAATTAATTGGTTTTGAATTGTATAATTGAAATTAGAAAATTGTAAATAATAAAAAAACTTATAATTTATAATTAAAAATTTATAATTTATAATTTTTCTTGTAATTCAATTTAATTTTCTCCTTTACTAGTTTGAACGAAACAGAACCACATAAAATTATACATATGTCCAGATTTTATATAACATTCTAAAATAAAATTAGTATCAGAATATTTAAATTTTTATATTTACTATTTATTTATATTATTCATTATAAACCTATGTGTCCTTCATTATATATTATAAATTTTATTATGTATATTAATTTTTTTAGTTTTAAGCATAACCTTTTATATTTATTGAGTAATATTTTTATTGTTTGAATTTTTTAAAATAGAACAATAATTCAAAGTAACTTAATAGAAGAAAGTTACCAACGATTAATTTGATTTGATTTTCATAATATATTTTAATGTAACAAAATTAGATTATAAATATAATTAGTTTGAATATTTTATTTTAAAATCAAACCAAGCTGTATTATAAACATACCTAAAAATTACCGTTTCTTTTTTAATAATATTTTAATATTTTTAAAATTATTTATTTTTAAAATTTATCCAAAACATAAATTACAGGGTCTTCGTAAAATTAAGTGATTAGTTCAAATCTATGACTAACAATTTTAAAAGTAAATGTTTATTTTAAAAAAAGTCTTGTCAAAGTTATTATCTTAAAAAATATTTTTAAGTATGTTCAGCATTGTGCAGGATATTTAAAAATATTTTTTAAAAAATAAAAATATCTTATTAAATATATATTTTCCTTAAATGTACTAAATATTTTAAAAATATTAGTACTCCTTAACTTTCACTTAGCATGTTAATTTATAGCTTATAAATATAGAAAATTTCAAGCAAAATATCACATAAATGATATAATCTTTTCAACAATCAATATTTTTTTTATAATTTTTATCATTTTTATAGAATAATTCATCCTAAAAATATAGTAGTATATATTTTTTATAAAAATAATTTTAAATTGAATGAACTATCATTTTTGTTTTTTACTTTATTAATATATTTTACTTTCATCCCTGACTTAAAATAATAAGGTCATTAGTCCCTCACTTTATCATTTGTGTATCACATTAGTTTTTAAGGTTAATTTTAATAAATGGAATGCTGATTTGTGATGTTAAATGTCTTGATGTCAGTTCAGATACACCTTAAGGATCAACCAAAAAGGATCAAAAAAGTTGTGGTGGTAAAAATGAAGCATTTGAAGATTTATTTATCGACATCATGGGAATAAGGATGGAAATGAGGATAGGTGTAGTAAGGTGAATGAGATGAAGAAGTCCTAAATGTATTATACGATGTTTGTTTAAGCATATTTGGAGGTCCAATGTGACATTTAACACAAGAAATCAACACATCGTTTATGAAAATTGATCACAAGGATTAATGTGAAACACAAATGATAAAGTGAGTAGTTAACGACCTAATTTTTTTAAGTCATGGATGGAAATGAAACACGTTAACAAAGTAAAGGAAAAAGTGGCAGTTCACTCATTTTAAATTTCACTAGTACAAAAATAGCATTTTATATCAGGATTTTATATCAATTGTTTTCAAAGCGATGTAGAAAAATTATGGTGGAATTTTTGTAAATAAAATTGAAAATTTTTCTACATCGGTGTGTTGGTAACTGATGTAGAATGTAGTATTTTTATAATGATATTTTACATTTATCATTAGGAAACTGATATAAAAAAGGAATCGATGGCATTTTTGTAAATAAATGGAGAAATTGAAAAAGTATTTTACATTGGTTAATTATTTAACCAATGTAGTAAGTTGTTTTGATGTTGGTTTTAATGAACAACCGACGTAAAAAATGCTCCTCTTTCCCTACCTAATTGATAGTTCTCACCTTTAATCTTATTTTCTAATCCTAGTTCTTATCTCTCTGATCCTTCCACTTTGAGCTTCAAACAAAACAATTGTGATCATTGCCACGTTTACTTCTTACCATTGTCATCATTTCCATTTACCTCTGGTCATTGCCATTATTACCTCCATCGTCGTTATGGTTCAGAATGTTGCAGAGCTACCTCCGTCATTACCTTTTTAAAATTCTGAAATTATGCACCCTATGGTATGAGCTATCTTCGTCAATTCATATGAATGTAGTGGTTAAGTTTTCTTATCTCTAAAATTGTCGGGTTTGTCTTGTTATTAGGTTTTTGGCACACATCCCTTGGATCTTGTAAATTGTTAAGTTAGTGTCTGAAATGGTTGATTGGGTATGCCTATAAGTAATATGTGCTTATAGTTTAGACAAAGAAAGAAAACTAAACTAGGAAAATTTTGATAGTAGAATTTGTAAAAAGACAAGGTTTTGGTATCAAATTAGACATCAAAATCACCATGATAGTAGAGTTTGGCCTACACAAGTTTGGAACTTGATTTTAGTTCAATACTAAAAGTTTGAAGAATATTAGACTCAAAGGAGTTTAACTACTTCTCACTTGAGTCTTATTTTAGACCAAAGCATTATAGCCCACTACTGGAAAAAACTTATAGTATGTTTTCTGAATATGAACAGAGAACAATAACAGAAAAAGAATCATGCATGAGAACTAGATCATTAGATAAGAAAGAAATATTTGAAATAGATAAATCAAATAATGGATTGGCAGTGTGAATAAAAGGTAATGGGAGTACATAACCAACAAGTGAGTAAGAAATACAAATGATACTTGAAACGAGGAATGCCAAAAGGATAAAGGTAGGGAACAAAGACATAGTTCCACACTTTTTCTTTCTTCCGCAAATAAATCATTTGTTGTTTTTAGTCCAGGACTTTCACTAAATATCTTCAAATTGGTTAATTGGTTAATTATATCTTTGCAAATTCTTAATTAAGTTTTGATAGCTTTAAGCTTGCTTCATAAATCTTAATTAAGTTTATAAGTTGAAGGATTAGTTGAAGCCTTGAGGACAAGAAAGCATAGAGGCTTTGAAGAATGCAGTTACTTGTATTGCTATTGCTATATATTAGAGCATGAAATTGATGAGAAATGGGATAGGTTGGAAAATTTATCCATTAATTGGAGCATGATATTGAGCAAGTAACGAAGCTTTAACTTTTAGATAGGGTTTTCTAATTTCGAATATTTGTTTCTTTATTTCAATCTCCTTCACATTAGTTCTTAGAATCCTCTAGCAATTTAATAGTATTTTTTCTTAATTTTAGAACTCAATTCATTTTTCAATCATTATTGACAAAATGGATTTGTTTGGTTTGTGCAAGTTCCAAGGTTAGCTTCTAGTTGTAGCAAACATTTGGAGCAAACATTTGTTGAGGATCCCTAAATAAGTACATAAATAAATATCTTCACTTGGTTCTCTTATACTAGCTAGTTAGTACGGTCTAGTGTCTATCCTCTACCATTAAATTAACTCTATCCTTATAGTTTCAAATTGATTTTCAACTCTAACTTTTTGTTAAAATGCCTACAGAGGAGTTAAATGACAATGACTTTATCAATTTGATTTCCATAATTGTAATAAGTTAAGTAATTGTAATCTGATTTGCCATTCCAAGAATCACCAATAAAGCCTTGGATAGTGGAGTATAAAGCTTCCTATTTCGCTATCCATTGGTGCTATATTAGCTATATCAAGAATTTGTTTGTCATCTAAGGTAAGCATTTTGTTAGCTGTTTTGGTAGTTGGGTTTCATTCCTTATAGATCATGATTTTGCATTCCATTTGGTATAAGTATAAGAAGGGAAACATGAGGGATGAAAAGTATCCTTTATTTCATTTTGTGGGCTAACTCAGATAATTAACAAACCATCTCTTATTGGGTCTCTTAATTTTCTGTTCATTTTGTGCATTGTTAATCAATAGAAGGTTGATGCTAGTGGCGGTACTTTGCAATTGCTTTATTTACACTTCTTTTTTATTCCTTCTACTTTTGCATTAGATAATCATAAAACCTTAATAAGAGAGTGCCAAACCACTTCAAGATATATACTAACTAAAGGCAAACCCTATAAATTTCTAGAGTTAGTAGATTCTTGGCTATAAAGTAAATGAATCAAAATAATGCTAGATAAAGTATCTACTGCAAGAATTAACTTCTTTTTAGGAAAAAAACACTAAATGAAGTTGACCCCATTGAATGTGTCTTTGAACTTTAAGCAAGTTTCAATAATGGTAATGTATAAATTTTCAAACAGTTACCTTCACACCAAGAACACCAGCACTTAAGAGACCTTCCAGAATACTTGTATTAAGTGCATTATCAGGCCTCCCTAAAAATCTGTAGAAGATTAGGGGGGAAAAAATCAAAAAATCAAATATTGTATGCTAAGGCAGAGTTTGTAGCTCAAACAACACCAACATAGATTTTATTCTCTGCAGCTTCAAGCTGAAAACAAGTAAAAATGTATGTTAAGAAAAGGAAAATTTAGTCAATTCAAGGGTTAACCATAGGTAAATAACTTAGCAAATCTAACACCATCAAAGAAATATTATCCATATATTAGAAATTTAATTGCATGAAAAAACTTTAAGCAATGTATGTCAAAAGGAACTTCATATATCTATTTAAAATGAAAAGATTCAACATAAGAGGATGGATATTCTTTAAAAAAATTACTTAAAAAAATTAAATGCACATATAACATCAATCATAGATACCTTAAGCTCTAGTGTTTCCTGAGACACAATTGTAGGGTGATTGTTTAGAGGTATGTCAACCACCATTGTTACACCACTGTTGAAAAATGGGATTCGTAATATTGCTAGGGTCTGCACTAGGACCAAAATAGCGTTTTACTTAAAATGGATTGTATTTCTTTTGGTGGCCATTTTGAATTAACATATTGCTAGTCATTTTGATGAACTATGAACTATGTTGTGCATAATTGGATAAAGATTCAAAAATTATGACCAAGAAGGTAAAACTGTAAAACCATCTGGTCTAATTATTATCACAACCTGAATTCATTGCATTATAGGTGCCACTTGTGTCATCAATCTGTTTTTCTTACAATATTTATAGTATAAATTGTTTGCTTAAGCTAACTTATGCAGTGTTTGGAACACTTTGACACATACAACTGAAAAAAATTTCAATTCATTGGAAATTAAATGATTTACAAATCCTATGAAAATGCTTAATTATTTGTTTATTTATTTGTTAAACCTGCAAGGGAAATAAAAGAATAAAGAGGAATGACTAGAAATGAATAGGTTACCTAACTTAATTATCCTGCAGTGTTTTCCATCCAGAGAGACCAATTACTCAGCAATTTTAAATTTAAATTGATGGGTTTTTCTAATTCTAAAATTTTCATGTCTTGTTAGGAAGCTATCTGTTTAGTTATGAATATAAATTGATGGATTTATTTTGATTTTGAAATTCCAAACCTTGTTTGGAAGCTAGCTTTTCAATTTCATCAATCTTGTTCACAAGCAAATTAAGAAAAAAAGATTGAAGTGCTTCAACTGTCAAATTGATCCATCATTAAATAATGTAAGTTTCAAATTGAGCTATCACAAGCAAATGTTTTATTGCGTTCATACATATTGGTGAAATATTAACAACAGTGAAGTCACAATACTTGTTAATCAACATATGTGTTTGATCTGCGTTTAAAGCATTGAGTCCATAATAATCTAATATCCCCTTAATAAGTGTAACATTATTAATCAAAGCATTCCCTGTCTAAAATTTTAAGCACAAATTATGAAATTAGAGGTATGAGATGGTAAAAAAAGGATAGGATATGACAAAGAAATCATTTGCAAGCCTTTGAACAAATAGGTATGCCTTTGAGGTTGATTGTTTGATAATTGATTTTATTGCTCACCAAAATAGTTTATGCAAGTTGAGGCACATAATGGGCATCACTGCTTTCTCCAATTATGTAAAAATCTCTGGATTTGTACTCTAGAAACCTCTCTAGCCAATTGACCAGGAATACGTAGGCATCTTTAGCAGTAGATTTATCTTTTGCATGGTCATAGTTAGATGTAGTGTTTAAGTAGGAAAAACCTACTCCAGCAGGGATTCCAAGAACAACATATTTTCCACTACATAGTGAACCATATGGTTAAGTTATTTATGTTTAACAAGTGCGTCACAATGGTAGCCATATAGAAAAACAATTATTTTGATGACTCTCTCACCTTCATTCCAAGCATATTTATTACTATGTAGTGTTTTCCCATCAGAGTTGACTCTGAAGGATCCTGGCACCTCAAATGCCCCAAACCCTAATAAAGAAAACTTATTCCTAAAATACTTACCGTTATGTTGTTAGAATCATTGAATCAGGTTTCACTAGTATGCTTGGCATAGACCCACATGTTGGGCAAGTGATTATTTACCATAAGAAAGATGCTTAGAACTTATATTTATAAATTCACCCAAAGTGTTGTGGTATCTTCCAATAATTCCAAGGTTCAAATGGTTGTTTTGTAATAAACATGTTGCAAAGAACCCTGGATGGCATGCAGATGAAAGACAATTTTATCTTAGTTATCAAAAATTTCTCAAGACTAATCACTTGTATCGTAGATTAAGGAAAGCTTTTAATGTGTTTCCATAAAATGGGGTTGTTCCAAAGGTCTTAATTGGATAATAAGTTTATGAACGGGTTAAAAACATCACCATTGTTTTTGGAAAGACTTAAAAGAAGGTCACTGAGACAAATATATGGAAGAATAGATCAATATTTTTTTATCTTCCATACTGGTGCAATCATGATGTTAGACATTGTATTGATGTGATGCATATGGAAAAAATGTGTGTGATAGTGTTATTGGAACACTTCTCAATATATAGGAAAATTAAGAATAGTGTGAATTCTCGACTAGATTTGGTTTAGATAGGTATATGACAGCAGTTAGAGTCATGGTTTATAGGGAAGCAGACATATTTGCCCCCGACATGTCATAGATATTAAAAAAGAAAAATAAAATAAGTTTATGTGAGTGCCTACATGGGGTTAAAGTGCCACAAGGTTATTCTTTAAATTTCAAAAGACTTGTCTCCATGAAAGATCTAAAGTTAGTTGAGTTAAAATCTCATGATTTCTATGTGTTGATGCAACAACTACTTTTAGTGGTTATTCGTGACATTTTGCCTAAAATGGTTAGACACACCATAAGTAGGTTGTGCTTTTTTTTCAATGAAATATGTAGCAAATCCATTGATCCTCTAAAATTGAATGAGTTGGAAAATGAATCTTTTACTGTCTTGTACCAATTGGGGATTTTTCTCCATCATTTTTTGACATTATGGTTCACTTGGTTGTTCATATAGTGAGGAGATCCAGGGTATGTTGTCTAGTTTATTCAAGGTGGATGTATCTAATTGAAAGATACATGAAAATATTAAGAGGATATATGAAGAATCCACTTTATCCCGAGACATCAATGATTGAAAGATACATTATAGAAGAGGAAATTGAGTTTTGTACAGAGTATTTGTTAGAGGTGGAACTTGTAGGACTTCGTAGGTCTCATCATGAGGGAAGACACGGAGGTAAAGGTACGAGACATAATTGTGAAAAACATGGGTCGAGTAGAAGTCCTTCAAGCACATTTATATATTTTGAATAATACTGATGAGGTTCAACCTTACTTATCTACTCACAAAACCATTATAAGGGAAAAATATCTTCGAATGAATGAGAAATGAATATTGAATGAGCGTAACAAAATGTTCTTAACCTAGTTTGATGAAACCATTAAGAAGGATAATGGTGCCTCTAATACATTGAAGTGGCTAGCAAATGGCCCAAACTTTGATGTCATAAGTTGGAGTGGATATGATATCAATCATATTTCCTTTTACACAAAGTCTTCGAATGATAAAAGTACCTTGAAAAACATTGGGGTTATGATGGTAACTGAGTCAATGCACTTTTCAAGTTCTAAAGATAAAAATCATATCATGACATCCATATCTTACTTTGGAGTGATTGAAGAGATTCGGGAGATTGATTACACCAAATTTACAGTGCTTATTTTCAAATTCACGTGGGTTGATAGTAACAGTGATTTGCAAGTTGATGAATTAGGATTTATATTGGTTGACATTCATAAAGTAGCTTATAGGGATGATCCATTTATCATGGCCCACCAAGCAAAACAAGTATTTTATGTTGAAGATCCTTCTAACAAAAGGAGGTTAGACATTTTTCAAGGAAAGACGAAAATGTAGTGATGACACTAATGATTTGGAAAATATTGATATTTCTTAAACTCCTTTCTCATCAAGGATAGCCACTATGAATAAATAAAATGAAATTAAATATGTACATGCTATTCAAGATGATCATCATGAAGGAATATGGAAATGTTACTACATGAACAAGTTAGTTATTTATTTTATTATATTATCATTCTATGTTTATTGTTTACTTATTTTAAAATGTTTATTACTTCTTTCATATTCAGTAGAGTTTTTAACACATAGTTTTGCATGTTTCATCAGGCACATGGTTGACCCATCAAGAACTCCTCCTTCCCAAAGTAGGTTTGGTAACCAATCTCAATGAAGAAAGATAAGTCATGATTAAAGGAGTTGAGCTTAGCTAGAAAAGGTAATGAAAAGGATTCCCATAGAGTTTGATCAGGCCACTAGGAATCCTTTAGGGCCAAACAAAATAAAGTTTTAAGTTATGTAGGCTAGTATTTTGAAGAAGGATTGGGATAATGTAGAGGTCCGAGTGAAAGATCAAATTTGGAAAACTATCATGGTATTTAACTTTAAAGAATTAAGTTTCTCCATATATTTATAATTCACTAACTAATTACATCTCTTGTTTTATGTAGCTTACATGTGATGTGCCCAATATTAGCTTGTTGAAGAGAAAGTGGCTTTTATTTGTTGGTGAACATTGGAGAGATGATAAGTGTCCAATAAGACACTTATTTGGAACATAATTCAATGTAATCTCAAGTAATTGAAGTACAGAACATCATTAAAACATGTGAAAATGACATAAAACTGAATAAACCATGAAAATGGAAAATAGGTTTAGAGCCTTTTTAGTGATAAATTCTTATAAATCACGACGTGTTTTTAAATTCTTCGCATACGTTACGGGGTTCAGCGTTGTAATGCGGTGAACTTCACGTGGAGCACATGAAGATTTGAAAGGAAGAAGCAATCTGCTATTACGCGTTGGACACCGACGATACGGACAAGAACTATAAAAAGCCCATAATGAGCAAAAGTAGGCATCAATCACTTATCCACTGGTCCCTATCTCGAAACGCAAACTTAGGGGATAGGCGCGTTTTCCTTTATATTTGGGTTCTATTCTAGTGAAAAAGGAAAACCTAGGGTTGGGGACACAGTGCATTTGGAGCGTGTCTTCATGCTCGTACATTTCTCCCTCTCCTTATTTTCGTTCCGTATTATTATGTGTAACTAAATCAGTAGGAAGGATGAATCCTTGATTGATCCTATGTAATTGGATGCTTTTGCATGTATTCAAGATTGTTTTCCTTTAAACGTTGATTATTCATCCCTTTACTTCATACTTATAACCTGGCCATATGGAATTGAACAAAATTCTTCTTCACAATTGGAAAATTGTTTTTGAATTGAAGCTGGATTGAATAACATAATTGAAGAGCTCTAGGGATGAGGTTGGCATTTGTGAGATCGTTTAAATTCTTGAGCGTAAGGCTCACATTAAATTAGGAATTACTAGGGGATTTAGAATTCCCTAATTCCAGTGAAAAATTGATGAGTCAAGGGATTGACCTTGATCAATATTTGTGAATTCATCTTCAATTTACATTTTATCTTGAATACGCCGTGATCAGCATTTACATAGGGGAAAGTTTTTGGTGAAATCCAACCCTAACACCTCTCAGCATTGATTCCACATTTATTGATTATTGAGTATTAGACAGCTTTGGTTATTTTGAATTGTTTTCGCATGTACTAGAACATAGTTCAATTGTGGCATTTTGTGAATCTTTGTTATTTTTTGCATTGCTTGCAGCCTCAAGTGCGTTTCCTCGCCTCCATAACTGAGTTCAATTAGTGGACTAGTAGGAATTCAATATTTGAACCAAATCTCTGTGGAGACGATACTCTTCTCTTTCTTTACTTTGAAAAATCGAAGAAGGTGCACTTGCCTTCATACGCTTTCACACCAACAAGGGACTTCAAGACACATCTCACCAGGAAATATATATATATATATATATATATATATATATATATATATATATATATAGGTCACTAAAGGATGTGTCTCCGTATGAAAAGTGCCCCGGTTCTTGATGATGAGACATAGCAAAGATTTTTTGAGACTCGGAAGGATCCTACATTCGTTATATGTATCTTTATAAAATTTGTGTTTAACTTTAATTGATCAATATAAGGTGCATTATTTCCAATTGATTTGATTTCGTATAGTAAGAGAAAAGAAGGATGGCTCAGCAAATTTCTGCAAAGAATTGTTACTCATAGATTATCTTGTGGGGGGGGGGGAGGGGGGTTATGAGTTGCTTAAGCAAAGAATCATTGAGTAGAAGTTAAAAGAACGTCAACAATCATTTGAAGCAGACCCATCTACACTTCTGTCTCCATTATCTCCACCTACATGCCATGAGAAATGGAAGAGAACACACCAAAAGCCTTCAGGAGAGTATACATCAAAGCCTTCTCACATTGTTGTTGAGAAGATTGTAAGTAATTAGAAAATTTAATATTTTTTATTTAGCTTAAAACATGTATATTAATGATAATGATAATTTATATTTTGTAGGATTCTTTAGTTGAACAAAGCTCACAAGGAGTCTTTGTTCCTATTGAATGAGTTGATATTCTAAGTACTGTTATTGGCTAACCAGAGCATTCAGGTCATGTTCGTGTTGTTGGACAAGATTTGGAATTAGATAGTATTTTGTATTGTCTTCCACTACACATGCCTTCTGTGGGACTGGTGTCAAGAGATAAGTTGGAGGCCATGAGAGAAGACATAAGGCAAGAACTTCAAAAAAAATTTAGATAAGAACTCAAATAGGAGTTCAGACAAGAGCTTAGGCAGGAGCTTGCGTCTTTGGGACTTTCCCAAACACATACACAAAATCACCATTCCCTTTCTCCTAGACATGTGAGCATAAAGGAAAGTTGTGCTCCAACTGAGGAACGTGTAGTAGAAGGAAAGGATCTTGTTGATGCTACAGACAATTATGAGTTATATATTGATGATCTGTATCGTTTGGTAGCCATTAAGAAATTTTATAAGTTGGGTTCAACCATCTATCACCAACAAATTAATGATGATAATGTTATAGTGGTGGTTGAATGGGTTGAAGATGAAAATGCTCTTGTTCTTGTGCCTTCTGAGGAGGTTCATGTTGTGGGGCAAGCCTCTACTCATTTTTTTTATGACCAAGAAGACTTATGCAACGAGCTCAACCTAAGGTATTAAATAATTTTATCCTATGTTACTAATTTATAGATATATATTTCTTAATATTTTATAAATTCATTTTAGGTTCATAGGAAAAATCTTTGGAAAGATATTGATGTCAATGCTAAAAAGATCTTTCATCCCAACAAAAAAAAACTTGAAGTTGACTTGCTTACACATCTGTTTGGTATTGTTGTTAACTTGGGCAACTAACCTTTGCAAATCATTATGGAACCATATATCATAGGGAAGCCCACTGCTATCCTATTCTATATTACTAAGAAGGATATCTTGGAGCTAGTTGTGGATAATGATCTCCTATATGTATCAGTTTTACAATTATGCATGTAACTAAATTTCTAAACCTTATTTGAGTTAATTAAGTATCAAAATCTAACATATGAAAATTATTCACAATATTAAATACTTGTATCGTATTTGTACACAAAGAGGGAACTTAGACCTCTATGGATTCCTTGACCGGGTTCATATCCAGAAAACTGAGAACAAGACACCTCACATACAAAGGTACCGTCAAAGTAGATTGGAAAATGAAAAGACTTTTATGTAGCACCTTATTTTCAATCATAAGTCAATACTTAAAAGCTTTATTTAATAAATTCAATTAAATTTCTAATTTTGGTCCATATTCTACAAGGCCTATTAACAATTAATCATTATTTGTTCCAAACAAAATGTAGTTGTTTTTCTATGCCCTACTTGGCAAAAAACCAAATAAATACATAGGGACATTATAGAAGTATAAATTTTTAGGATTTTGGTATTTATATTCATTATTTTTTATTTTCAAACATATTAATTTGATCTTCTTCTATTATATAGCAATGAATGCTCGGCTTTTGTTAAAAGGGATACATTCATCAAATATTAAAAAGCATTAATGGATAATTTCATGTATAAGTACTTTATTGAAAATTATTCAATTCTTTTATATTGTTTTATCATTATATCATCATCTCTAATGATATTTGATATTTTTTTTCTATTTTTTTGAAGTGTTCAAGACAAGCTAAAGGAATTGAGTGTGGATATTATGTTATGAGACATATGTTTCAAATTGTCTCCGCATCTATTGTTGATAATTGGGTCGAGGTAATTACAATTATAATAATTTGGTAATTTCATTTTAATTCATAACATGATATTTTCTCTAATTTCATTTAAAAATATTTTGTAAATATTTCAAAATCCTCACCCTTTAACCGAAGAAGAAATTGATGATGTTAGAAAATGTTGGTGAGAATATATGGTAGCAACAGTCAATTTGGGTTGACTTTATTAATTTTAAGTTATTTTCCTTGTAAAATATTGAATAAATTTATATTTCATAATAAATAGTAATATATTTAGTTTAAATAAATAGATTCTGTGGTTGTTGTACTATTTACTTGTCTTATTTGGTTTTATTTGTAGGTATTATGAATAAATAATATGGTAGTATGCTTAAAAGATGAAAAAAAAAGTTCTACATCGGTTAAGACCGTAACCGATGTAAAAGAAAAAGAAACTTTTTACATCGGTTGAGACTTTAACCAATGTAAAAAATTGCACTTTTTACATCAGTTAAAGTTATCAACCGATGTAGAAAGTAAGGATTTTTACATCAGTTCAAATAAGAACTAAGGTAAAAATTTCGCTTTCTACATCGGTTTAGTGCCTTTACCCAATGTAGAAAGTAGGCTTTTTACATCAGTTCCCCAGACCCATCGATGTAAAAAGTCAAACTTTCTACAACCGATGTAAAAAGTTATACTTTCTATATCCTCTACTTAAATAGTTGATGTAAAAAATCTATAATAACCAATGTAAAAAGGTCATTTTTCACTAGTGTCTTTTATTTATATAAATATACCTTCATTTACTTTTAATCTTTCAACTTTTTAAATTTTAATTTTTATATTTTAAAAATAATCTTATCAATATCAAATATTGACATATAAGGATGAAAGTAGATTAAACTAAGTTAGGCTTTGAATGTTCAAGTATGGTCTGTTTAAAAATTTTGAGGCCTGAGTGTGGGTCTGTTACATGTTAAAGGTTTTTTTTTATCAATGTTTGATTTAATTTAAACCTTATAAGACCTACAAGTCTGTTTAAAAACCTACATTCCAAAAAAAAATGTTAATAAATAGATTTAAAGTCTATATAAATGATTGATTAAAAACGTTTGCAAACTTAAAGTTTACAATATAAAATATCATTAAATAGGCTTAAAACATATATATATATATATATATTATATAAATATAATATATTAAAATAAATATAAATATATAATATATAAAAATAAATAAGTTTTGAATAGGCTAAACAAACTTTTTTTATAAGTATAGATCTGACTTATTTATCTAAAAAGACATTTTAACAAATCCAAACTTATTTATTTATTTATTTATTAAACAAGTCAAATCAAGTTAAACTTTAAATAAAATAAATTATAAACTATCCTTATTAACATAAGAAGCCACTAAAATTATTCTAATTATGAAGGATCAAAAATTAAAATAGTTTACATAATATTCTAAATTTAAATTTTGTCTAATTTTTTATTGTACCAAAAAAATATTGATATAATGTATAAATAATTACTACATATTAATAACCATTGTGTGTGACATGATTATTTTCATGTCACATTATCCTTTATTAGTAACATAAATTATTTTAAAATTAATAAATTTTAGTAAGCTAAAATAAAAAAAATTTATATGTAGGTCAAAATTAAAAATATATTTAAACTTTAAATAATTCAATTACTCACACCAAAATATTTATTAATACATTAAATTTTAACAATTTCAAATTATTTTTTTATAGAATACACAACAATAGGACTTCTTACTTGAAAGGTGCCATCATCCCAAACTAAAGAAGAAGAAACTATATCCACGTTAATAATCCCTTCAATCCTAAGAATGAAGGACTTCTTTTGACCCACAGATGAGAAGGATAAAATATCTGGCTCCACTTTGATGTTTAGTAAAGATGGCGGTGTGATGATTCTAGCTTTATATCTTGATGTAGCCAATCCAACATTAGTAACAGTTCTATGAAAAATGCTACTAATAAATGTTGAGGTGTTTGTGGAAAGAGCAAACGATGGAAGATTAAGATCTCTAGCCGTTTCATTGTTAGTTTGTGCGCAGCTGTTGCTGTCATTTGTAATAATTTGTAACCTTTTTGTATCATAACCTTGTCCACATAAAAATTTAACATAATCAATTTCATTGAGATCATATATTAATCCAGGATTGATTGCTTTGACAGGATTAATTTGTCCTGCACCATAAGCAAATTCAGCTTCTGGATTAAGTGTCACACTCAATGGAGTAGCTGCAAGAAAGAGAATAATATTGGTCATAACAAGCCTATTAAAATAGTCATGGAAAAAAATTGTGATGGTATAATCAATTCCTAACAACCAAACAAAATGAAACTTTTTAGAATTTTAAAAAATAGAACTATAGGTAAAACAAAAATGTATATTTACACAAGTGATTTTATTTTGGTACGTAATTAAAATTAATTTTTTTAAATTTTATTTTTAAATAAAAATTACATGGGATATGATTTTAGAAAATATTTTCTGTTTTTTTACTTTTTATTTTTAATATTTTATACAGAAAACAGTAAAAATAAAAAAATAATTATTTTCTATTTTTACTTTTTTAGTGAAAAATTTTAAAAATAAAAAATAAAATAAAAACAAGATGGAATTTTTATAAATAAAAAATAGAAAAAATAAAGTAATTATACTAAAATTTAACCATCAACTTAATTGATTAAAATTAACAAATACAAGTTTTTCTACGATATCATTCAATTATAAACTATTATATTATTAAATTAATTAAAAATAATAAATATAATTTTTTTTAACAATATCATTTAATTATAAATTATTATTTATTAATTTGTTTATAATAATTACTTCACAAATCAATCTTAATCATAATTTTAAATAAATTAATAATATAAAAATTTTATATTATGAATATATTGAAGTTAATTAAACTATAATATAAACATGTTACTTTCTCCATTAAAAAACCAAGCTACTTTAAAGAAAAGAAATCATCCATATTTATGATTTGAGAGAATTAAAAACACTAATCACCCGTGGTCATTAACGCTGATTTGATTGCTGCAGGTGACCAATTAGGATAAAATGATTTGATATAAGCAGCAGCTGCAGAAACATGAGGGCATGCCATTGAAGTTCCAGATTGTATATTGTAGTTAGCTACTCTCTCATCGCCTTTGACCTCAGAAACTGGACCAATCGGAGACCATGCAGCTAGAATATGAACTCCTGGAGCAGCTATATCAGGCTACAAAATCAGAAAATAATTGGAATAAGCAAATGAGTTTAAAGAGATAAATTGATATTTATAATTGTATATTTATATATAATATAGCATGAGGTTACCGTAAGAATGTTTGGAGTTATTGCATTTGGACCTCTGGATGAGAATGAAGATATGTATGGGGCCATTGTGTCCTTCCCTTCATTACTCCTAAATATGGTGGCTGTTGGATTACTGTAATAATTAGGCAGTATCATGCAAATTAGTCACATAATGACCAAAGAAAACAGCATACTTTATACAGATCCTAAAGAAAAAAATTGTACCTTGTTGAATTTATATAAGAGAATATGAGTGTCCCATCTTTTAGGCTAAGGAGAATTGCTGGCAATGCAAATGTATGTGCCACATCTTTAGGCCTTAAAGTTCTTATAATAATACCAGCTGCCCCAGAAGCCAATCCCACTGCTGCAGCACCTTGAAAGCCATCACAAAGAACAATCTTTCCCTTCACCAAATTTTTGTCTAAAGAATTTTCGAGGCAAAGCCTAATTAAGTGGTGATAATGTTAGAATCAAGTCTTGATATTCAATACAAAAAAGATCTTGGTGGTAAAAATAAAATAAACATAGAAAAAAAGGAGCAGTGTATAACTCTATATATGTAAATTGGTACCTGGATATGGAACTATTGTATCCACCAGTGGTATTGGCTGCATCTCCAGCATAAATTAATGGATAACTTTTATTCTTTAGATCAAATGTATTTATCGAAACTCCCTGCATATTGAGTATCGTAAACCTTTCAAAATTAAGTAGTTTGTTTTTTCATTAAAAAGAAAAAGTGTAATCATTCTGCTGCACAATATCTATATTTAAATTCATCCAACAAATTTTGATGATAGGCAAGAACTGTCAGAAAATGAATAAACTAGATAAAGTAGGTGCCATTCTGCATGATTGATTATCATAATAAAAATTGAAGTATATAAGTCCTTAATTACCTCATAAAGGGTGCCATCACCCAAGTGAACAAGAGTAACAAACTTTCTATCCATGGTGGATGCAGCAACAGAGAGAAACCATGGTGCATTATTAGAGATAGAATAAGGTGCTGGACCCTCATTACCAGCAGAAATAGATGTTAATATTCCTTTCTTCATAGCATGAAAAGCCCCAATGGCGGACACATCATTGAAATATGGAGTGTGTGTTACCTCAACGGGTCCCAACGAAATGGATATTATATCAACACCATCTGCAATAGCTTCATCAAAGGCATGAAGAATGTCAGCATCAGCACAACCCAATGACCAACACGGTTTGTACACAGCCACACGTGCGGTTGGAACTCCTCCTCTTTACTGTTCCCATACCAAATTGAAAAAACTTGTGGACTTCACTGCGTTTCCCGTAGCAACTGATGCACAATGAGTTCCATGTCCGAATGGATCTCTTGCAGATATGATATCATCTTTTTCATATGAACCTTCCATGTTGAAGTATTTTGCACCAATTATTTTGCTGCATATGTATAATTTCCCAAATTAGCAACCATTAATAAACCACTGCATATTGTTGTTTTTTACA
The DNA here is from genome assembly GCA_026541065.1 of Canavalia ensiformis. Lineage (NCBI taxonomy): Eukaryota > Viridiplantae > Streptophyta > Magnoliopsida > Fabales > Fabaceae > Canavalia > Canavalia ensiformis. Next base: position 118,675 of record JAMKYM010000509.1, read on the forward strand.
ATGATTGAAAGTTTATTCAAAAAATGAAAAATTATTCGTTATAGAAGTTTGGACTCTGTTATTAATATTTTTAAAATATTAGTTAGAAATTAATAAAGACAATAAATTATTAAAAATCTTGTTCAAAATTTGTCAGATATAATAACAAGAGTGTATAAGCAGTATACTGTTATGCAGTTTAATAAAAGAAATATTTTGGGGTTGAGCACTGATTAAGTACATTTGTCGAATTAATGATATATATAAGCATAGCAAATCTTATTTTATAGAATGATATTTTTTAATTTTTTATATAAAAATGATAATAAAATATAAAGAACTAAAATAAATATTTTATCTAATCAGATAAAAATAAATGATATTTATAATTAAAAACTAAAATAAAAATTTAATTATAATAATTATTTCATACTTATTGCAGGTAAAATTATGACAAGTTCCTTTCCATTTTGATGGTGGTGGACCAAATCCATCGTCATTAAAACTATCAGATTCCGGCCAAATTCCGTAATCAATTACTCCAACAATTATGTCACTTTCCATGCTTGTTCTTTTCACATTCTCAGGAAAGCCTATGAAATCCCATGATCTTGTTGTTTTGGGCTTATTCTTTTTGTTTGGGAAGACTGAGACCACACCATCCAATCCTAACCAAATATAAAATCACATGTTAAAGTAAATACAATGAGTTTTTGCTAATTTTTGTAAAAAATAGTTTATATATTTTTATTATACTTTATAAGATAAATATTAAATAAAAATATATGTATTTATTATTTTAGAAATATAAAATCTATTTGATAATTTTTTATTTAACAATTAAAAATATTTATACGAATTTAAGATCAAAATATTTAAAATTTCTAAACCATAACACATATAGATGTATGGTGAGAGAGAGAAGAAAGAGATGCATCTTAGTCTAAACAATACCTGCCATTTTCACTGCTTCCTCTTCTGTTAGCTTTACCACAAATCCATTAAAACTCTTCTTGTAGCTATGGAGCAAAACATCTGGTGCAAATTTGCTGGATGGATTTGGAATGGTAAATATTATGATAAAAGAAGTTTCTTTTTCTTATTTCAAATTAACAAATCTTAGAAAATGCTTTTTAATTGATTGATAATATTTACGTAGAAAAATAATGACTATCAAAAATATCAAATGTTAATGTTTGAACTATTATTAATGTAAACCAAAAATTTTATATTAATAATTTTTTTTATATACACAAAAATTATGCCAATAGAGATAATCTTAGTTAATGCTTATCATTTTTTTCCTATTTGTATATACGACACTTTTTGATTTTGTAGTAAATAAATCTCATAATATGTTGTTTAATAATATAAAATGATTACAACATTTTTTTATAAAGTAGAAAAATTAGCATATTTGGTTTCCTTAATATGATAATATCAAAGTAATTATTAAAGGTTATTTTTCGTACACGCTATGAATATAAAAATTTTACAAATCAACTAAAATATTGTAGCGGTTATATAAGAAATTGTGTTTCAATAGAATAATTTCAATTATTAAATTATATATTTAGATAAAGGAAATTTTTTTTAAATATTTTAATTGGATATAGTTTTTATATTAAATAAAAAAATTCAAATAACACTTATTTTAAGAAAAATTTTAAATTATATTTAATTCTTTTTAAAATATTATTCATGATTTTTAATATTTATTTTTTATTTTAATAAAAAAATTAAAAATTAAAAATTCTTCATTTAAATATGAGGAACATTTTAAATATCAACTAATACAATCTAGGCAATTGTACCTGCCAAGAACAGTTTGAACCATACTACTATGAAGTAATTCTGTGGATATGATGCCCTTAGGATGATCACCCATGTACACAATGTAGGTCTGCATATATCATATGATCACAGAGAGTAAGATAAATTAGAAAATAATATAAAAAGTAAAGAATTCATATTAAAATTCCCGTAGTCAAAAGGTAAGACGTGAGTAAATAAAATCAGGCTTAATTGAAAATTAAAGGTTGAAAAAGAAAAGTTTAGGCCTTATAATTTTAAGATTATTTTTTATTCATTTTGAAAATCACCCAAACATACATCGGTTAGTAAATTTTTTTCAGAAAATGAAAAATTTAAAGAAAAATTAGTCTTCTTAAAAAAAGGAAAGAAAGAGAAGTTGAAGAATCAACAAAATGGAACAATTATATTTCTGAAGTAAATTGAAGTAAATACCCATTAATTGATTTGCACATGATCAAGTAATTAATATTACCTTTCGCCCATCCTCACAATATGTGAGAGTTATAAGAAGAATACATGTGAGTATTTGAAGAAGATGCGAGAAGCTTAGAGAGATCATTTTGGCAATGAAAATGTAGACGAAATGATAATCTGATTTATGTTTATTTATAAGGGAAGAATGTGAACTGCTTCAGTCTTGGCACCACCACAGTCAACTCACGTAAGCATATTGGAATGCTTCTTCCTTGTTTTCTAGTTTTGTTTAGTCGTTTTCATTATTTTTTAAAATAAGACCAATTCAGTTTCGTGTGATCACAACCATGACGTGTCTAGAAATCAAACAAATGAGGGGCTGAAAATAAATTTTCATATAGATAATATATATTTTTTAACATATAAAAGGGTTTTATTTTCCATTAATTATTGGAGACTAATTATTTTAAAGAAAAGTATATTAAATAGATATAAATTTTTTTACAATTAATTTAATATATATATATATATATATATATATATATATATATATATATATATAAAAGATCACGTTTCTGTAAGAGTAAGTTATTTTAGAATTATTCTATGTATATTTATTTTTAAATGATTGAATTTTATTAATTTAATTTTTAGATTAATAAATTTTATTATATAAATTATGTTTAGAAAATTTTATAAAATTAAAAAATATTTGATATTTTGTTATATTACTTTATTTTAATATATATTTTATAATATATGTTAATTTAAATTTATTTAATAAAATATTAAATTTTTAAAAATTATAAAATTTTGTAAACATCATTTATATAATAAAATCTATTAATTCAATAAAATTTAACCATTTAAAAAAATATATTGAATAGAATAATTTGTCATAAATTTATTCTTGAAATAAATAAATTTTTTCTATTATATATATATATATATAATTAGAATTATTTTGTTTAATATTTATTTTAAATTGTTAAATTTTATTAATTTAATAATTAAATAATAAATTTGACAGTATAAAATATGTTTAATAAATTTTATAAAATTTAAAATAGATTTAATATTTTATTATAAAATTTTATTTTAACAGATAATATATCTTTTAATATATGTTAATTTAAATTTATATAATAAAATATTAAATTTTATTAAAATTTATAAAATTTTATAAACGTAATTTATATAATAAATTTATTAATTGAACTATTGAATTAATGAAATTTAATTTAAAAAAAATTATTAAATAAAATTATAATATAGTCAATTTTAAAATAATTTGATTCATTCGACGGGGTCCTTCCTTGCCCTTTCTTAGACCCGACCCTAATGACAACTTAAATTTCCTAATAGCGTGTAACATGAAGAAGATGTGTAAGTAAAGATCAACCAGGAAAAAAGATTATAAAATTCAAATTGATGTTGAGTGATTTTAATTTTCCAACAGCCAAGTGGGTATGGACTAAGATATTATTATTTCTAGAAAATTTTTATAATTATGGTATTTTGTTTCAATTAAAACCATTATTAGATCGAGCAAATAACATATAATAAAGAAAAGAGAAAATTTTTATATCAGAATAAATTTTTTGAATTAAAATATAATCGTTTAAACTTTACATTTTTGTTGAAAATATATTAGATAACTTAATTATAACTATGCCTAAAAATAGATAACAACTATTATTTATTTAAAAATATAAACCTCATTAATTTAACAGTTAATTATTAATTATTATCCTAAATTTTAATTGAAATTTTTCTAAAATTTAAAAATATATATTTTTAAAAAATCAATAATATAATTTTATAAAAATATTATTCACTCAGTATAAGTTATCTTAACAAATATAATTCTTTTAATCTTTACATTAAAGATGTATTAAAAAAATTTAAATATATATACATATATTATTATTTTTATTATTGTTATTATTATTATATTAAAAAAATTGCGCCTCCACAAAATTGAGGGTGCCTCGAGTAATTGAATGAAGGTCTCAATTTCCATCATAAATATAGATCAAGTAACAATTTTGACCGGATCTGGTAGCACCAATTGTTTCTAATTTATTCGAGTGTTCGACCATTTCTTATCCGGTTCACGAGGAAATGAATCTATTATAAGCACAACATGGTCACTCAACTTTTATTTTTTTAATATTAGTCAATGATATTTAAACTTAGTTAAAACACGTTTCGTTTTCGCATCACAATATTTACTATTTTTTTTTTAAAACATTGTAAAAAAATAATTGAGTAGTAGTTATAATATGAGATATAGTTAGTTGTACTAGTAAAAAATAGGTTTTTATAATAGAATTTTACATTAATTTTTTAAAAATTGATATAAATAAAAACGCAATGACATTTTTATAAATAAATATAAATTTTCTACATTGGTTGAGAAAAGAATCGATGTAGAAAGTGAGTTTTTTTTTCAAATTTTCTACATCGGTTACGTAACAACCGATATAAAAAGTACTTCCTACATCGGTTGTTCTGTAACTGATGTAGAAAGTGGATTTTTTTTCAACTTTCTATATCAGTTGTTAAAACAACCGCGGTAGAAAATGCTTTCTACATCGGTTCTGAGAAACAACCGATGTAGAATGTCTTTCCCTATTACTTATTTTTCGACGCTGTTCATGTTTAACCTCATTTTCCAAAATCCCAGTTTCTCGTTTTGTCTTGTTCTCTCTATGTTCGTTTAAGTCTTATCCATTGTCGGCGTCCTTGTTGTTCGTCGTTTCACTTCATGCTTACGTTCGTGGTCGTGGTCGCCGTTGCAACCATTTAAGTCGATTAAGTCTTCATCGCGCATCTCAGGTTCGAAGTCATCTTTAATCGTTATTTTGCATCTCATTCTGCGTATATGGTTGAAATTGGCATTTATTTTGGTTGTATTCTGTAATTTTCAAGTTTTATTTGGCTACCATGTTGTGTCGTCGTTCAACTACCGTTGTGCCTCCATTTGGACACGCTTGGCCACCGCTCAACCAGCTGTTGTGTTGATTTGTGAGTATCTTCTATGCACCTTACTTTGTAATTGCAGATGAAAGTTTTTCTTAGGGTTTATGTATGTTATAGTATTGATTTTGAGTTTAAATATGTTGGTTTGTTTTCTTGAGTTCAAATATGAGCGTACCCGTAGTTTCCCGTTCAAGATTGAATATAATGAGTATATTACGAAATAAGTAAATCATTCATTATATTCAATTTGAATTGCTCCAACGATTTAGACTAAAGTTTTTTTTATCTGTTAATACTTTCTTTCATAAATCTTGTAAATTGTACTTGATGAAATTTCGGTTTAGTTCATTTGCATTGTCTCACGGAGTATGCTTGATTATGGTAAATGAAAACCACAATGAAGTTATGTACTTGGAGACTGATGCAAATCTTCCGAAATTTCACTAAGTATGATATTCAAGATTTTAGAAGTGTGTTAATCGATGAATAAAAAACCTTTTTCGAATGGGATATAGCCTTTTTACCAATAGCGAGGATAATAAATTAACAATTATGAGTGACAAGGTTAATCCTAAATCATGTCGAGCGATTCTTGTATAGTATGGATCGTAGTTGGATAAATGCTAAATGAACAAGCGATGAAGTACGAGAATGGGGTCAAGAATTTATGAATTTTGGAGACAAATCTACTCCTCAGATAATGGACAATTTTTTCACGTGTGTTAATTGTTTAAATGAGAGAGCGTTTGGGTGTTGGTCAATTAGAGAGCATGTTCTTTTTTATTAGATTTTGCAAAAGTTATACAAAATGGACATGGCATGGTGAGTTATTAGGCATGTCAAGTGTGTCGTCAGGCGGTGGAGGTTGATATGAATATATAGAAGAAGAGGATATGATTCGTGATGTAGGGCATCGTCATTTGAGCGGCAAATATGTATGGTAACTTGTCCTCTTGATTTAGAGAAACCTTGTATCCTGGATGATGCACCACGCGTTTACACGATTATCTAATGAGTATTAAGATTATTCACTCTAAAGGAAAGGGAATGGGTGGAGTGATAAGTTTCCTTTGAATTACTTGGAACTGCTTGGTAGAGATGCTTAGGAAGGTAACACATTACCAAAGCGTAATTATGAGGTGAAGAAGGTGTTGTCCGATGGGTATAGGTATAAGAAAATACATGCCTGCCAATGATTGCATACTATACAGAAATGAGTTTGAAGGATTACATGAATGCCCCGTGTGTCAAGTTTCACGTTATAAACTAAAGGATGATGTGCAGATTCTGTTGCAAATGAGCACAAAGCGGCTCCGACAAAAGTGTTGTAGTATCTTCCAATAATTCCAAGGTTCAAACGATTGTTTTGTAATAAAGATGAAGCAAAGAACCTTAGATGTAATATAGATGAAGTTAATTAGTGATGGAAAAACTTTGTCATCCGATGGTTTCAGAATGGAAGATGGTTTGATCAACTATATCCCGATTTTGGGAATGAGCCAAGAAACCTAAGGCTTGGACTTAATAGATGGAATGAATCAGATAGGTAATTTAAGTAGTAAACATAGTTCATGGCCTGTACTTTTGACAATTACAATCCTTTCCTCGAGTTGTCGAAACGTAAATAAATCATGTTAGTTCTATGATGATTCGGGTCCACAACAACCTGGAAAATGATATAGACGCGTTTATCTGCTCCTTTAATTGAAGACTTGCAAAATCTATGGGAAGAAGGTGTGGAGGTGTTGATGTCTACGTATGGTAATGAAAAATTTGCAAAGAGGCGCAATGCTTTTTGCACTATTACTACTTTCCACATATATGGAATTTTACGAGGATACAGCGTTAAAGAGGGAGAAGAAGCATGTCCTATATGTGAAGAAGACACAAGTTATCAATCATCATGGAAGACGATTCTTCTTATCTCGTCTCAAAAATTTCCTAGACTAATTACCCTTATCATTGCGATTAAGGAAAGCTTTTAATGGGTTGCTTAAAAATGATGTTGCTCCAAAAGTTCTAATCAGATTGGGACAACAAGTCTATGATGGTTAAAAACATCAAAATTGTTTTGGAAAGACTAAAAAAAGGTCATTGAGACAAGGATATGGAAGAAAAAGATCAATATTTTTTTATCTTCCATATTGGTGCAAACCTCTTAATGTTAGACATTGTATTAATGTGATGCATGTGGAAAAAAATGTGTATGATAGCATCATTGAACACCTCTCAATATACGGGGCAAGACTAAAGATGGAGTCAATTCTCGTGGATTTGGTTCACATGGGTATCTGACATAAGTTAGCTCCATAAATCGTAAGGAAAGCAAACATGTTGCCTCAGATAATGTCATACATTGTCAAAAAGAGAAAAATTTCTTTTGTGAGTGCCTACACGGGGTTAAAGTTACAAAGGTTATTCTTCAAATTTTAAAAGACTTGTCTCGATGAAAAATTTAAAGTTAGTTGGTTAAAGTCTCATGATTGTCATGTGTTAGCGATGCAACAACTACTTCCGGTGGTTATTCGTGACATTTTGCTCAAAAAGTTAGACATACAATAAGTAAGGTGCTTTTTTTCAATAAATATGTAGCAGAACATTGACCTCAATCAGATGAAAGTTGGATCATGAAGCTTTTTAGCCATCTGGCACAATTGAGAGTATTTTTCCCCTCCATCATTTTTCATTAGTGTATTTCACTTGGTTGTTCATATAGTAAGTGGAGACTGATTACGTGGTTCAGTTTATTTGAGAGGATAATCCAATAGAAATCATGCTAGCTTAAAAATATTAAAAGGGTGTACGGAAGAATCCACACCGCTCCGAGGTACCCATGATTGAAAGATACTAAAAAAGGAAGAGACCATTGATATGTTTGTGCAAGAAAGTATTTGTCGTGAGGTGGAACCCATAGGAGTTCCTAAGTCTCATTATGAGGAAGACATACATGGTGGAGGCAAAGGTACACACAAGGCATAACCTAGTAAGAGGTGGGTCAGCGGTGGTCCTCTCTCAAGCACATTTGTAGCTATTTTTAGTCGATGCCACTTCATGAGGCACCCAACTTTACTTATCTACCACAAAACTATGAGGAGAATGTTCCCTAATGAACTAGAAATGGTCGTTGAATGAGCATAACAAAACATTCTTAAATCAGTTGATGAAACACAAGAAGGATGATGGCGTGCCTCGATACATTAATAAGCACAGCCAGCAAAAATGTATTCAAGCTTTGATGTCATATGTTGGACTGATACGATATCAATCATTTTTCATTTTATACAAAATCTCCAAGATGATAAAAGTACCATAAAATAGTAGGGTTATAGTGCGGGGAAGCGTGGTAGAGAGGCTTCCATGCATTTTTGCAGTTCTAAAAAGATAAAAATCAGAAGGACTACACATCGACGGAGTGATGAAGAGATTTGAGAGACTAACACACCAATGAGAGTACCTGTCAAATGTAGATGGGTTGATAGCACAGAATGGTGCGTGTAAGTCGACATGAATCGGGATTTACAGCTGGTTGACCTTCGTGCGCAGCATTGCAAGGATGACTCCTTTACTCGTGGCTCCACGCTAAGCAAAACAGGTGTTTTATGATCAAGCAAGATCCTTGCTCCGTATGGTGGTCAGCTTGTTCTTCAAGGAAAGACAACAATCGCTAGTGATGACACCAATGATCTTTTCTGAAGATTGATACTTTCAAACTCCTCATCATCAATAGATATCTAGTACTGGTATCATCAATGAAGAAATGAGATAGATGTACATGTTATTCGTAGATGATCATCATGAAGGAATATGGAAAATGATACACCACAAGGATACAGTTATTGATATTAATTATTTCATCAGTTGCTATAGCTGATTTTTACACTTTATTTATAAAATATGTTGATATGCTGCTATATTTGAGTACAATCTTTAACGATCTTTTTCTTTGCATTATTTTCAATCAGTACAATGACCTGACATTAACATATTATTTTTCATATCTCTCAATACTTGTTTGATGTAATTTTAAGTTTTTCTGATTTGTGTAATTTAGTGCTTTGATAATAAACAATGATGTATTTAGAAGCTGAATATAAGTAGATTATGTGAATTTAAGTATTAGTCTCACCTGGTGATTTCCAGTGTATATGGGCAGGGTATTGGTGAACAAATATCAACAACGATAGCATGCCTGTTCAGATGTTCATTGATGAAAGGATTTTGTAGATCAAGCACACTTAACTATAACCCATTAAAGTAACACTTTCACACCTAAGCTAGAAGTATACCCATGCTTAAAGCTCTATTTTCTATATCGGCTCGGCCTCAACACCCGCCTAATAACGGCGTAAAGGTGCATAACAAGCACGGCACAAAGCCTCATTTTCCACCTGTTATGTTGATGATGATTAGAAAGTTATGATGATGCATTGTTAAAAGTAGGTAGTTTCAAAGATAATTTTGTTATATGAAATGGCTTATTTTTTTAGTATAGTGCAAATCTTCTGCAAGATTTTTTTTTCCTTTCTTGTGTTTCTTGCATCTTTTTCCTTTCTTCGTCCACCAAAAACCCTCTCCTTAAGAAATTCTAAATCTTTCAGCTCTTTTAATTTTTCTTTTCTTTAAAGACAATGAGATGAAAACTCCCTGTCACATTTAGGAGATGCCTGCGGTGGAAAGTACATTCAATGCAAAGTTGTAGAAAGGCAGTGCGCTGAAAGCAGAAGATTGACCCGCTTAAAATGGAATGGTGGAAACGCTGATCTCTTCGCAATTCCAGAGGATTACCATTACTTAATTTCAACAAAGCCTCTTATTGACTGCTTGATATTTGTGTCACGCATGTCTTCCATGCATCTTGGAGTTGGAGCAACCACGAATAGCTTTTCTGATCTAAGAACCCAGATGCAGGTCAAGTTTTTTAGACACAGACAATCTCAGTGTAATGTCTAGTGCTTGGAACAACTGAGGCCGCAAAGTGATATTACAACCGGCAAAGGTGCCAGGACTTACAGATTTGCACTTGATGGTTATTTATAATGGGAAGCCAAAGAACTGCAATTTTCGCATAGGTTTTCAAGCATGTCATTTTCGGTGGAGACATGGTCATAAATAATGGTACCCAATTGATTTATAAGATTAGCAAAGAGGCAGCTAGATAGGGGATTGATAAGCTGTAATCTTCTACCATCTAATGACTAAGAAAAGATGAAACTTTATAATAAAAATCTAAAAAATTCACAAAGAATCCTAACACCAGCGAACAAAATTTAGAAAAAAAAAAAAAATTAAATAATTTAGACATCATTTGTAAAGGACTAATTGAGGATTAGAAACTTAAGAATAAAGTTTAGAAAAATTTGAAAACGATCAAACTACTTGATATTTCAAAGTCAAAATCTGAAAAAGGTTTGTAATCGAAGTTATCTTTAAGAACATGTTTTTATGTGATTGAAAAAAGAAATGATGTGCCATCATGACCCCATGAGTCACCATGCATTAAGGCATTAAAGGACAAAAACATTTATGAAGAAAGAGAAAAATTAATCATGATTAAGTTAAATTAACCATGCTTAAGTTAAAATCTAACTATGACTAGCTTACAAATAACTATAATTAGGTAAAACAACATGGTTAAACTTATGATAAGTCTTCATAATTTACAATTAATTTTAAAATAAAATTTATAATGAAATGACCATTTTATCCTTAGTTAAAAATTTATTGCTTAGAAGGTCATAGTGATCGAATTTACTAAGAAAATTAACCATCTTATTGTCTCATAAAACAATCCTCCCAAAAACGTAGCCAAATCTCCAACATCCACCTTTTATCTCTAAACTTCTAAACCAAAGTTAGACTAAGCTTAAGCTTCACCCTTTGTTAAGCTCGCCTAAAAAGCAAGCCTTCTTTTTCCTTGAAGAAATTTTGTGTAGACCATCAAGGATGATTCTACATCATCAAATCCACCACCTGTTTGCATTTTAAGGCTTTAATAAGTAGGATATTCTATCCTTAAATTTTCTAAGTTCTTTTTAAGTGCCTTTGTCTAATCTTTTTTCATCTTTAGATCTTTTCTCTAAATTCAAGATCCAACATCTTTGAGTATTTGTTTTTAAACTATCTAGTCTCTTAAAATAAGCTTCTCTTCTATTTTTAAATAATTTTTAAGAGTCCAAATGAAGCTTTAATGATTTAAAGTCTATTAGGAACTTCTTAAGCCTCTTAATCACTTAAATCTTCTGGAAAATAATTTTTTTAATGTACTATTAGGTAAATTTTAATAAAGTTTTAAATAAGTCTTGAAATATTCTCGTTTTTTTTTTTTGGGTAGATTTAGATATTTAAGATCTTAAAAAAAAAAAAAAAAAAAGCCCTTGTCTTTATTTGAGTTTAAATGGCTATGTATTGTTTTATCTTTTCCAAAAGTTGAAAGCTTCCATTATTTTCCTTATAAGTTAAAATTTTTTGACCTTTACTACTTAAAAGTTTTAGATCTAGAATTTTATGGATATAAACTTTTAAAAATTTTAAAGATTAAGACAATAAAGATTAATTTGGAAACTTAAAGATTGATCTTATGACAAAAAGTGAAGATAAGGATTTGTGGACTTAAGAAGTGGAAGAAAATTCTTCTAAATTTTATCCAAAGATAAACACATGATCATTGATGTTAATTTTATAAAGGATTTCATGACTTGATCCAAGAACAAATTTAATAAGTCTCATTTGATAATAGATCCAAGAGTACGTGTTTAAGAAAAATTAATAAAACCAACATCTTGGAAAATAGTCATTTAGTCACGACCATTACTAAGAACTAAAAAGTATTATAATTCAATGACGATGGTTATTAACTTCAGAAACAAGTTAACACATCAACACAGAAGAGTTAAGAAACAAATTAAGGAACCTTAAGAGAGATTGATGCCTATTTGGTCATAACCTAAATAAAAGGATCCAAAGGTTAGAATATTTTTCTAGAATTAATTAGTTAAACCTCCTAAAATAAGATCTTTAAGAAAATAAAAATGTATAAGAAAATAAATTAGCACCATCAAGTTATATATCATTGGCTGTGTCTAAAAATTGAAGAATTGTTAATAAAGCTCGATTAAAAGCCATGCTAGGTAATTTAGGATACAAAGATGAGCCAAATAAATGATATACTTTCACATATAAGATCTGAAAAGGTAAGAATAATCAACACTAAACAGTAACTGCTTAGTGGCTGAATGAATGAGCGATTAAAAAATTACCTCACATTAAGACGACGCAAAGTTTTTCCGTGGCACTTGAAAGATGGATACAAAAATTTAGTTGTAAGAGTGGCAGTCATTTTGCCAAGAAGATGATTATAGAATCAGATAACAACATTTAACAACAATAATCAACACGCCATCTCTTCAAGAATGAATTATAAAGAAAAGTAAGAACAATAGAACCACAACATGAACAAAAAAACCACCGGCAGTGAAAACATCATTCCACCAACATAAACTAGCTGATGTTATGGAAACAAAGATTTCAGAAAAGGAAAGGACTAGAGAAACTAAGCGTTAATATAAAAGGTGGTGTTTTAATATAAAAATATTAGAAAACATAAAGAACAAGGCCAACTTGAGCAATTTATAGCACCTACGTTGCCCAAATGAAGACTTCGCTAAGTAAAGATTTCTATATGCTTTTGGATGAATATATTTTCTCGGTTATGACTATGTTATATGACCATCATATTCAATGATATGATCCTTGAATGGTATAGTGATTGTTACAAGAGACACGTTCTATGTTTAAGTCAATGATTATTGTCGATGAATGACTAAAGATGTTGAGTGGTATGACATTTGATTTAGTAATGTTATTAATTGATTTTAAAAGACCTGAAATGAACCTAATAATTCAGTCAGTGCTGTACCTATGTGAAACCCAATACAACATACTTGTAAAGTGTCAAAGTTCAGCACTGTACGGGTGGAAGTCTATGACCAGTCCACAGGCCATAAGACTTCAGTTAAGGTGGTGACGACCATCGTGAATGAGCTGTATCCTCAAAGATATTAGAGTATGTAAAGAAAGTGAGAAGATATCACTTAATAAATAAGCATTTGATGCCACGAAGATAAGGTAAGTGGTCTCACAGCAAGTGCCACACCAGAGACGATTAAAAGAACTAGAAGAACAGTAATTATAAGAAAGACGTTATATCATAAGATATTTATTATGATTTAGTTGTTCATGGTGACTTATGGAAAGAATAAGCACTAATGAAAAAATAAGATGCTGGAACAGATATCTTAATTACACACTTAACTAAAAGCAGTGTGCAATATGATAGAATTTTTGTAAATAGTAAATTGAAACTTTCACATCGCTTCCACACAACCAATGAGAATGTAGTGTTTCAAGAATAATACTTACAATGCCTCTAAGAACCAATATAAAAAGTGGTGATGACATTTTTGTAAATCAAATGAGAAAATTGTTTCATACTGTTTACTTATTTAATTTGATATAAGTGTTTCTCAATGCCTATTTTGATAAACACCAATGTAATGTCCTCCTCTTTTTCCTTCTCATGCTCGAATTCATTGTTGTTCTTCAAATCCATTTAAATCCCTGCTCACATCTTTCTGACTACAGCCCAACTCTCTGAATCTGTCATCTCAGCCATTATCGTCATGAGCTTACTTTAATGTCATCATCAGACTATTGCCTCCACTTGAAACTACACCCTAAGGTACAAGCTACCTCTATCTGTTGCATTATTTTTCCATCTCCGTGTTATATAGTCTCGGTGTTCAACCTCAGCTGTTGTATCTCAGAATGGTGGCTGGTTTCACCGCCCACGCTTCTCGGCTTCCACCACTGCCGACTTTCACCAAATTCTCCCGCCTCCGCCATTGTCAATTCTGCTGTCACCAGCCGAGGTGTCTTTTCACCGCTTCTTCCATTTCATATGTGAAGAGCTACATATTTTGAAACCAAGAAACAAGATATCACAGTGACGTATGTTATCATCTGGCTCAATCTAGTTAATACTGCGCACAACCTGTGTTACAGTTTCAATGCTTTCATTGCTCAGATTAGCTAGAAAAGCTCTAGTTCAGCCTAGTCTATTTCATCAAGAGCAACAAACGAAGAGGGTATTAGATATCATCACTAAAATCCGATATCTCGAAAGTTCTTTCACCGTATACTGTCTGGTAATGATCTGAAACAGTTAAACGAAGACTACATAAAGACTACTTTATTTCATCGGTATCCATGAAAACACTATATATTGAACAAAAAATTGGTGAAAAAAGGGTTCAATTAATGGAAAACAAATGAAGATGATAGAGTTTAATCGCCAATCCATAAAAGAAAAATAGTAAAAATGAATAACAGAGATTAGCTAAACAAAAGCAACAGTACAAAACCATACTCTTAAATTTTGCAATCTCATCTATATTTGTTATCTTATATGCTACCTCCAATGCAAGTTTGAAAGAATCCAAAGTAAAACCTGAAGGTCAAAAGAAATTCAAAGCAATAGACATGTTACTTTCAACATCTTATGAACTCGAGGTTAGAATCGCTTCCTCAAAAACTATCATGCCAAAGTCAGCCGCAACGCAACAGACAATTTATCAAAATATAAAATTTTAAACACTGAAACATCCTTAATTGATATGTTTAAACCTATATGTTAGATATGAAGTTGTCATATTAAGAATATGTTAGACCGAGGGATTACTTAGAATTATAACGAGCGCTCATACAAACAGATATAAACACCTGGTTGTAATATTGAATGTACGCCTTATACTTCGATAATAGGTAACAATAAAGCATGAAAATTTGTACTTAATTTTCTGAGAAATTAGACCAAATATTTAGTGACCAAAAGTTGATATAAAACTCAAGACAGAAAACCAATTGATGTCACCCAAAGAAAAAGCATACTATCCAGCTAAACAAGTTTTGTATCTGAAAAACTTAAATCAGCTATAAGGCATCACTGAAAGATCTAATCTAAAAGTCTCAAAAGTTTGAGTCAAATTGTTTGGTATGTTGATTATGTCAACATCCAATGTCGTACTCAATAAATAATCACTGATAGTTTCGATAGTACATTTTGCTTCATCCTAAACAAAATGACGATTGCAACAGGAAATAAATAATAAGTAAAAGCTTATGCATAACACAAAATCAACTCAAAACTTTCACAATCATAAGCGTTGACATGTTTCTTTCAGCTTTACTATTTGTCAGGATATGAAAACACCAATAGTTAATAAATAAACTAAAACTAAACAATATTGTTTTTGGCTTATCTCAGCATCCGTTTGATTTCAAAAGAAACATTTATAAAGATAATCTCAGCCCTTCCAAACTAAAGTCACATTACAAGCTGAAATAATCAAGTTCTTTAACTGCATCATGTTATGCTTTTCTATTATTATTTGTTGTTCTTTTCGTGGCAATCATAACTGTTCTCCTCTCCTTTAATTTCTCCATAACAACCTAAAACTTATCAAAGTATTAGTAAACATCACACTCACCACCCATAAAATTGATCAACCTTCTTTCATGTTTTATTACAATATTTATATCATTCATCATCATCATGTTTTAGATAGGTTTCAAAGATGCACCATCTTCAAATTACTACAATCCAAAGTATGCAAGATCATCCAAGTTGGTTAAGCCTCAGCTTCCAAAACCTGCTATAAAGTTAGCTCTACAAATATATTGTAGTAATAGTTAGTTATTATATTTATAAACCAACAGATGATATGGTTTATATATCAATAATATAGTTTATTTTAGGTGATTAATAGGTTCTTTTATCCATTGACTTTGCTGCTTTCTTGCTTTAACTCTCTTTGCCATCCATTCAATCTCATGAAGACGAAGTTACATCTCATGCATCTCACTTTAGCTTTAATGGGGAATCCTCAAAATTGATGAACCCTCTGTACAAACTAGTGCAGTCAAACATTAATGAAACACTTGGTTTAGATGGCACTGAAAGAAATGCAATTTGAAGATAAGTAATCAAGCTCTGAAGGAGAAACAACTTCTGTATGCCAATGTCCAATACTCTAGATATTTTGATTTTGAACACTTGGACCTTCAAGGTCAAAACATGGTCCAAATTAGCTTTCTGGGATAAATTAAAGAATATTTTTAATGTTCATAAAAAACAGTTCATAATCATGTTTAAACATATAATGATAACTTCCCTTTTGACGATCACTCAAAGCTTTGAAATTAAAGATACTGCTCTCGTTAGTCAACTAAAAATATTAATGAGTAAAGTTTATCGTTGTAATTCTAAATCAAGACTTGGATTAATATATTTGCTAATAATTTAATAATTCAAACAACAAGATTTAAATGTCTCATCTTTATATGGTCCAATCATATTAAACTAATAAAGTCCAGTATCCTCTGAGATATGAAGATAACTGACTAAACATGGGAACATTATCTTCACTTCCTTAATCACAAACCCCTTTGTAAGTTCAATAAGATCTCTTCTATGCCAAACCCCTCTTCTTCATATAAGGTATATTGAAATATACTAATTACTAAAACATTTCAATCATCATCTCAACTCATCTATCACTTTTTCATGGCTTCTTTTAAATTTTAAACATGTACTAATAACTTTAGCTTGAAGGTCTTAAAAGATGTTCATACATGACTGAGTACTAGAATGTCATGAAACCATTGTCAATGTTGAAACTATATGATTTAAATACTAAATAAATGCATAATATATATTTACAAGATCTTAAGATAAAGCATGTACTTAGACTTTGCTTGTTTTTGATATTTAAATGATAATTAAGATAATTATAAACATACTTAATTATTCTGATCTTCCAAGAGTTTTTTCTGAATTCAAAACGTTGCTAAGGTTTTGGTTTCCTGCTCAAATGAACCGCAATAGAAGATATTATTGAATAGTGAAACGACGACAGATTTATCTGAACTGTCCAAGTTGATGTTTCAGATTCAAATTCTTCTTTGTCCGCCAAAGAATATCTCTTCTTAAATTTTGTAAATTCAAAATTTTGATGAAATTCTTGGTCGTATTTCATTTTTCATTTTCATACACGCCGTTATCAGTAAATAATCAATGAACAGCGGTGTATCTTCGAGAGAATGAATTAAATGTGCGCCAATTCATTTGCGAGATATTCGAGATCTGTAAGTCCAGAATCTGATGAATAAAAACTTTTTTCCAGCCTGGATATGGTCTTACCAGAGCAGGAAATAAATTAATAAATCACGAAAGATACAGACTGGTATCCGCAATCACGTGCATTTATGATTTTATGTTGGATCATAGTTGGATAAATGTTGATATAAGGATCGCATATTACAGAATCATGCAAAGAGTGCTTTTTAGTTTTGGTTCAAAACAAACCTGTTCCAAAGCAGACAGATGACTCTACCGCCCATAACAATCGCCAAACTGTTTTATCATCTTCCATGATCAATGAGAGAGAGACACAGTACATTCAAAAAGAGACAGATATTGAAGGTAAAACGAGAAAACGATTAAAATGCCAAGCTTAATGCCAAATGGCGAAGTCGATTATGACATAGCTTTAAGATCAGAGATATACGCATCTGGTGGCATGCCAGGCAATGCAGTCTCTTTCAACACAGATGGCAATAGTTCAGTCTGAGTGATCACAGAACTTTCAAAAACTGATCACCAGGTCATTTATTATCAATGTACATATTAAGATTATAGTCTATTTAAAGCTGAGAACAATGTGATGACAACGGTGTCATGAAATATCTCGAACGTTAGAGATATTCAAAGGCAATGGTTCGTCAATGCAATAATCAAAGAAAGAAAGTACAGAAACTGAAGACAGATAGATAGAATATGTTTACCTTAAGACGATTATATACATTTATGAAACGAAGTTCATGTGGAGCAAGAAGAATTGTCTTCAGGATGTTAAAGTTTCATACTGGCAAACCAGTAAAGACGGTGATTTCAGCCAGTGAGATGAAGACAAAGTTTAGCTTCAACCCAAAGTTATTCAGCATCTTCCAATCACAGGGATAATAAATTCACATATATTAAAGATTGAAATTGTTGAACCAGATGTACTTATATCCAAACAACGATGGCTTTTGACATGTTTAAATACACAAAAGTATAAATAGTAAAAGAAAGAAAAACAAACTTAGTTGGCACACCTAAGAGAAGCTACTGATTAAAACAATGAGTGTTGAGAATTATTAGAAAAAATAAAGTACTAAAGAAAACAAGAAAACAATTTTATTAATTTGACAAAGTTGTCAAGAAAAAGATTGTTGAATACGTTATGAATTTATTAGAGAGTGAAAATATGCTTTTTGAAATGAAAAGATGTCAAAAGAGTGAGCAAAGCAATAAAGATAAAACAAAAAGAGAAAAATCAAACAAAATGCTAAAGCTTCTATCAAGGGTTTCTTCTTTCTTTTTTAAAATTTATCTTAAAAGAGAGGACTTCATTTTTAATCGTTATAATTTTTTCATTTCAATAGTAGTTTTCATCTCTTATCCCTCATCACATTATTAATATAAGATATTTCCAGTCATTTAAATGGGTTTTTTAGATTTTTTCATGAGATGTCCCAAGAGATCTTTGAACCCAACCAACCTGCTATTTGGCTCCATTAAACCAATATCATCATCTTCCAAGATATTGTAAAAGTAAATACATGGCATCACCAGAAGATTCTGTTTTTACTTGTCAATCTCCTTGCTTTTTAGACGCTATTTTCATTCTGCCTCGCCTGAGTTACTTTTGATCAAATGTTCATCTCCTCCATTTAAAGATATTCTTTTTACAATTTTCCAAAGTATCATTTAAAGCCTGATGTTCGACATTATTTTGTCCACACTTCATCGAACAAGCTCCTGATCCGATTACTGGAAAATATGCCGTCCTGATAGCAGGTAAAATGAATCCAAATAATGATTCAGTACATTTGTCATTCAATTCATTTCACCAAATCACTTTCGGCAAGTTTGATGACTCTAGTGTTCATATTTCTTAAATTTTATTTTAATTTATATCACTGTAAATATTTACTTTCAAAAGAAGTTCGAGATTGTTCGCCTTTGGTGTTCAAAACCTCGTATATTTTAATGACGCAGTTTTCATTTTGTTTTTTCTTTTGATCAATCCCAAATGATCTCGATTTAGTATTTATGTCATTACGTCCTCTTCCAGCTCTAGAAACGAGACAATATTTTAAATGATTGAATTCAAATGAATTTATCACCTCGATTATTAATAAACACACTTTGATGTAATGAAACCCATAGTTCATTTGATTGTGAGCATTTACTTGCCTTTGAAATTTGATTTGTCAATGAGTTTGTTTGATTCCCATGATCCATATGGTACTTAAATTTTCAGCTTTTAATTTTCAAGACCTTCGCTCAAAAACATTTTCAGTATCATGATTTTAATCGTTCTAAAACAAACTTGATATATTTTAAATCACGTTTCCAGCCTTCTGCTAAACTTAATTGGACCAATGATCTTGATTCTATGATTTGTTTTCGTGTCTCTTCTCCTCATACTTCAGTAGCTCGTATTAGATGTTTAGTCTGAATGATCAAATGAAATTACCTTCACCTAGATCGTCAGTTTTTACAAACCATCTTCGATGTAAAACAACTAGTTACCATTGATCATATGTTTTGCTCAAGCTTTGTTAGATCAGCTCAAACTCATTTGTTTGATTGTCATGATCCATATACTAATAATTCATTGTCGACCAAGATCACGGGCATATAGGTTTCTGCAATTGAGAATTGAATTCAAACTTTGGTGCTAAAATCCTTTTCATGTTCCTCAAGTTCATGATATCTGCCATCCTTTAAACTGCTAGGTATTAGTCTATGGGTATAAGATCCTCTCTATATGCATTATTTCTAATTTGTGTTTGTTTCATTTCCCCTAACCAAACTTCAAACTCATTTTTCTAACCAACAACTTTCTAAAAGCTGAAAGATTCGAGATTCACGCAATGAACTCCTAAGTTGAAAAGTGCAAATGATGACCTCGTTCCTTTCACTGATAACCCAAGAATCGTCGTTAAAAACTTTCACTGCTCTCTATCTGGCGTGGATTGAGGATCTTTTCTCAATCTCCTTTCAAAATTACTCCTTTCATGTACACTGCACTCCTAAAATCCTCGTTCTCACTAATACTCTAGTGCAAACTGGTGGTTGTCCATCGTTTCGACATTTGAGAGGCCAGATGAGCTCATGCATCCCTGCTTGTCTTGAATTGCATAACCCAGAAGACTTTTGAAAACCAATGATTCAAAACCTCCTTTAAAACTTCTTTCAAAACTCCTTGCTTCATTATCTGCCTTCTATAAACTCATATTCTCATCAAGCTGAGATTTTAGATTACAAAGAGCCATGAAACTGCTTGTCTAGATCTTATATGGGAGAACCAGAAGATCTTTGAAACTAAACATTCAAAACTCTTCTAAAACCCCTTCAAAAACCTGTTTCATTAACGAGCTTTATGCAAACTGCAAAGATACCCATCGTTGACATTAGAGATTGTATGAGTCTAAGTGCACTATTGTCTTAATTTGCATACGTGTGAACCAGATATTAAGCAAAATCACCAAATCCTTTTCAAAAACTCTTCCAAAAACCTGTTCTCACTAATGAACTCTAGGTGCGAACTCACCTCATCGTTGACATCTGAGAGTCATGAGGCTAAGTGCACCCTCGTTTGCCTTAGATCAAAAAAATAAATGTGGAACTGAAAGGTTATTGTCTAAAACAAAACGCCAAAGCTCTTCTAAAAGTTCTCTAAAATCTTGTTCCTCACTTAGTTTGAACTCAGTGACCTGTAAAGACACCGCCTTTATATTTAGAGTCATATAGGTTTTAAGGCAACCTTCTGTCTTTAGACTATACATGTGGAATCATAAAAAGGATATTTGAAACCAAATAGCTCAAAAATTCTTCTAAAACTCTTCCAAACAACAACTAATGAGTCTTTAAATTGCCAAAAATCTGGAATGATTATATAAAGCAAAGACTGCAAGTCCACAAGTTATTTATACAACCATTATTTTATTAGTTTAAGTGATCAACAAATTGCAAAAGAAAATCACACACTTCTAGCTTATGGTAATTGTTTTTCCATCCCACAAGAGTATGCTCAATGACTCTTCTGATTTAACCTACCCCAATCCCACCTCATCCTGCCAGGGTTTTTCCCAAATGTTTTCCTTAAAATAAAATTTGGTGGTGCTCCATACAAAACTGAATTTTCTCTTTTAAAAATTTTTAATAGTCGCCATGCCTATTTAATTGAAGGCCATATTAAAAACACGATAAAGTGCAACTAGATGCCATGGATATTAATAATGATAGAGAAGATTACCCAGCAGATGGTTTGCAATGAAGATATTTGATCAATCATATCCAAAATGTTGAAATGGTTAAGAAACCTAAGGTTGGATCAGCAACAAATGGAATGAATTGATAACTTCTCAAAGAAAGATAGTTCAATGTCTGTTTTAAGAGTAATTTACAACCTTTCTCTTAGAGCAGGCATAAAACGTGAACATCATGCTGCTCAAGATGATTTCAAAGTCCACAATAGCTTCCAAAATGACATAGACTTATCTCATTCCCTTGATGGAAACATTCTATGGAAACTAGCTTTGAAGCAAGTGATTTGTTTGATGGGTAATGTAATGAAAGTACTTCAACCACCACTTTTTAGAAATGCTTTTTGCACTATTACACCTTCCAATATGGAAACTATGCGCATATAGTGTTAAGGGCACAAAGCATGTCCTAATACAAAGTTGTTTATTAACTGCTATTTGAAGTAGTTAAGATGGGGCTTTATCTGTCATCAAAAATTTCAAAGACTAGAATCACCCTTATTTTAGCATTGGCGAAAGTTTTAATGGCTTCCAAAAAGAAACAAGTTTCTAAAGGTCTTAATTGAAGAAGTTTGAGGAATTGTTAAAACATTAATATTGTTTTTGAAAGAATCAAAAAGTCAAATTAGATATGGATGGCTATTAAAGGGATCAATATTTTTTTATCTTCCATATCAGTGAACTTATAGAATATTGTGTAATACGTGATGCAGAAAAATATGTGATAATGTCATGTTGGAACATCCTTACATGTAAGGAAAGACTCAAGGATGGTGTCAATTCAGACTGATTTGCTCTGGACAGATGAGCACGTACATCACAACATCACGCTTATAAGAGCAGAAGAATGCCTTATGTCATACATCGTTAAAAAAAGAGAAAATAAGTTTATGTAAGTGCCTACATGGGGTACCACAAACACTCTTCACTGGGAAAAGATTTGTCTCCATGAAAGATCTAAAGTTAGTTGGGTTAAAGTCTCATCACAAGTAAAGGTTGATTAAACAACTATCAGTAGTCATATTCACTACATTTTTCCTAAAAATTTATAAAATAATACTACAAGTAGGTTTTTCATTACAATATATAAAGTCAGATCCTTTGAATTTGGGGATGAGTTGGAATGAAGTTACTATCTACATAATTTATATATTTTTCTTCCAATATAATTTTAATAATGTTAAACACTTAATGTTTCATATAATTTAGGTATTTAGATTACGTGGTCCACTATCTAAGTTTATTAAGGTCTGAATGAATTGAAGCATTGAAACATTAAAAGGGTATATGGGCAACAACCATCGCCCCAGGAAAATCCATGATAATTTAAAGATAAATCATGAGGCACTGAAGTTTTGTGCACAGTATTTGTCAGAGAAACTAGGGATCCTCCACATCTCATTACTAGGAAGATGATTAGTATAAAGGCACACTGAGGAATAACTCAGAGCATGGTGGTAAATAATGTCCTTTAAATACACATTTTTATATTTTGAATAATACCAATGAAGTTCAACCTACTATCACTCAAAGGAAACCATTATAGGGAAACTTAATGTTCAAATGAACGATAAAATGGTTTGCTGAATGTTAATAACAAAACATTCTTAAACCTGATTTCAGATGAAAACAAATTAAAGAAATAGATGATATGCCTTTTGATGCTACATTGAAGTACAAGAAATGGCCCAAACTGAATACATGCTTGGAGTTGGATATTTATATCAATCATCCACGTTGGCCAGTTTTAGATAAAGTCCTAAGAATATAATAAGATTACAAAAATAACGTGGCAATATAGAAGTCTACACAAACATTTTTTCTGAAGTCTGTAAATATAAAAATCCTCATAATTTTCACATTTACATTGAGCTATCATAGATTCTATAATTATTTGTTCAAATTGAGTTCCCGTTTGAAACCAAGCCACTATGAATAAAGAAAGAATAAGTCAAGAAAATAAGATTTATTACTATTGACCTCTGCAATGATATAGAAGTATACAACTTTTTATCCGCTCACCAAGAAAAACAAAAATATAAGAAGATCCTCTCCAACAAAAAGGCAGAAGTTTTCTTCAAATAAAATACGGCATAATCGTAAAGAAAGATGATGTTCACAATGGATAATGCAAGTAATCGAGCTTTCGTTCTACCAACAGCGATGATATTTGACCAAGAAATGAATTGATACGCATGTCTGAGACATCTTATGAATAGTCAGTGGTACGTTACCACATGATACAAGTTAGTTATTTAATACTGTATCACCATTCTATGTTTATTATTTACTTAGTTTCAAAACGCCACATTTCTTTCATATTCAAGATATTTAAATATTTTCTTCGCTGTAAAAGTACATGGTCAACCCATTGAGAATCGCCCTTCAGTGCTGGATCGAGCAATCCGCCTCAAAGAAGAAATAAATAATGAAATACACTGCTAAAGCAGTAGGCTAACCTTTAGTCTATACAGACTTGCGGGTGGAGTTTAATTCGTGCCACCTGAATCTTTAAGGCTAAACAAGATAAAGAAGAGTTATATAGCTCCCTTCGATGAAGTTGAAAATAAGATTTTGAAAAAGTTGATGATTTATGTGTATATCTCAATAAAGATCAAATTTCATAGACTATCATGTTATTTAACTTTAAAGTACTCCAGTTTCCAGTATTTGAAGATTCATCAACTAATTACATCTCATTTTATGTAGTCATATTAATGTTCCAAATACTAAATTGCTAAAGAGGAAAGGTTTTCATTTTGTTGCTAACGCTATGGCTTCAAAATGACTTCACCGTTGATACAAATTAAATAAAGAAGCTGTGTTAAGATATATATATACATATATATATATATACGTAACGCTCTGAAGGCATCGTTCTCCAAAGAGAGCAACAAATTCTCAATAATAATAAATGGGCAAGACTTGCTAATTCAAAAGATCTCGCATCAGCCATTTATCTTTACAAATCCTATGCTTTTGAACCATCAATAGGCGTGGCTTGTGCAAATTTGCTCTTTATTTTCATGGCAATATAGAAAAGAAGTAGTGACTTACAAATTTCTGCCAAGAACCAGACTTCTATAAATTATCTCTGGTTATAATATTGGTTTAAGACTGATGAAAGTGTGTTTCGAAAGAATGCTAACAATCATTAGAAGCAAACCTATCTACACTGCCCAATTTCACGCTATGAAAATGGAAGAGAGCACACCAAAAGCGCCTGTGAGGAACATACATCGATCCTTCTGATTTGCCATTGGTTGAGTGGCAAATAGTAACTAGAAAGTTGCTTCACGAGAAACGCGGAAACACGACGATCAAACTGTAGTTCCATGTTGAATCACCACTCCTTGAGGTAACGAAAACCACATG